>PVKE010000876.1:0-38304 GCA_004027555.1 Craseonycteris thonglongyai | reverse complement strand
AAAAATCTCCAAAGAGAAGTTGGCGTGCGTTTGGAAAGCGGCAAGCAAAACGGTATCTCTTCCCGCTGGATGGGGAGCAGTCAGAGAAGGTGGCAGTTTATAGGGGAGACCCGTGCCCAGGCATAGAGCTGAGGGCAGGATGTATAGGCAGAGGGGTCAGTGGAAGTAAAGGTTTTGGGGGCCCCAGGGTGTCTGAACGGCTTGTGCTGGGCAGGAAGGAGCTGGAGAAGCCACAACCTGGCTTGGGTGTGTCCATGATCCACAGAAATGTCACCATGGTGCCTGTGCTGCCTCCCAAAGCTCGGGAACCCTGCCCGGTGTCTGACTCAGACCCCTGGGATCAAAGCCGGCCCTGACCCCCTAACACGCTTCTTCTCTAGGCCTCAGTTTCCCCATCTACCCAAGCCAGGGCCTGCTGAGAGGCTGGAGCGTGGGAAAGCAGGCGGCTCCAGGTCATAGCCATGGGCAACACCGAGGCCTTGTGCCAGCCCGGGCTCCCGGGCACTCATCGCGCTCTGGCGCCCAAAACAATGCCCGGCTCTGAGCAGAGCTGCGGGTGGGCCGTAACCATGGCGAGGGGCCCTGCAAGGTAGCCGGGGCAACTGCCCGTCCGGGGTCTGCCAGGCCCGAGACCCTGCTTCCAGCTTCATCCCCAGGGCTGGAACTGGTCCCGGGCTCTCCGGCATGGCCGGCTGCGGGGGAGGGAGCGGAGTGGGGCTCCCGCTGCAGAGAGGGTTGGGGTTGCAGTGAGGCCAGGGATCTGCTTCCAGGTCCTGAGGTCACAGCCAGGAGCCCGGCTGGCAGTGCCGTCCCCACCCGGGCATGGGGGCACCTCCATGCCTCCCACATCCCACCCTCGTAAGGCACAGGTCCTGGGGCTTCCAGAAGGAGGCTGCCTCTTCTCCAAATTCCGGGATGTCCCAGGCAGCGGGCCAGAGTGCAAGGGTCCCTCACAGGCTGGAGGTGGCGCAGCCCCGTGGTCTGCCCACGCCCACCCCCTGTCTGCCCCAGGGCCCCTCTCAGACTGGCAGGGACTGGGTGTGTGCAGGACCCAGCCTCCTCCAGCCATGGGCATCGAAGTTCCCCCCAAATTGAGTTTCCAAAACCCATGTTTGCAAAGTCAAGGCCTCATTAAAAAAAGAGTAAGGAGAGAAAAGCAACAGAAATACACTGACTAGACTCGTGTGTATGCTGCCAACCGCAGCCGCTAGGACATCGAGGAGACTCAGTCCAGTTGCCTGGGTTCGTATCCCAGCTCTGCCTCGGATGTGCTGTGTGCCCTCGGGCAGATGGCTTCCCCTCTCTGTGTCTGAGATCCCGTCTCTCTAAAAATCAACAATGGGACAGACCTCGCAGGGCTCCTGTGAATCTAAGTGAGGTCATCTCTCAGTGTCTGAGAGGAAGTCTGCTTGTTGAGCCCCAAGGCCTGGCCCAGGGCCCAGCCTCCCGCCTCCCATCTGCCCCCCCCCCCATCCCAGGCCTGCCCTCCAGCTGGGCTTCCTCTAGCCCCTCAAATCCTCACCAAGACCCCAAGTGGGGAGGGAGAGTGAGCAGAGGGGAGTGAGTGTGTATGTGGGGGGCCCAACTCTGGAGGGGGGCTTGCCCCTCCCCCAAGGAACAGGACGGCCCCCTCCCCAAGGCTGGGATCAGCCCTTGCCCCACCAGATGGGCCCCGGAGAAGATGTGGGGGAGACCCTGGGGGGTGGGGGGTGATGTCCCAGGGAACCCCCTACTCCCCCCCCCCACCTCCCACAGCCTCCTCAGCCCCACCTGGTGCTCTGGGCTGCCTGCCCTGAGGGGCCAGGGGCTGAGCCCAGGCCCTGCAGGAGGCGAGAGAGGTCCAGGGAGGTAGGTGTGGGGCTCCCCTCTGCTCCCCCTCCATGGGACCCCATCCCACCCCCATCTGGAAATCAGGGGCACTGGCCCCCAATAGGAACAAGGGCGCGACCCCAAGAGGAGGCCCTGCTGAGCCGCCTCTGTAGGACCCCACCCTCCATGGGCCTCCTCAGCCCGGACGAGCCCCCAGGACCCGCCAGGCCCCCCGGCCTGTGCGGACGGCTCTGGGGTCCAACAGCCTCATCCGCTCCTCCCCATCCCAGGGGAAGACCCAGGACTGGGGGTGCTGTGTGCCCTTAGGAGCCCCCTCCCCCCACTCAGCCAGGGCCGAGGCTGCCCGTGGGGACCTGGGGTGCCCTGCAGAGAAGGCGTGCAGGCAGGAGGTCCAGAGCCCCCCTCTGTGGCCCCCAGTCCCTGCCTGGTGGTCCTGGGGCTGAGGAGGGGGCAGAGAGGGCAAGCCTTCAGGTCTCACCCCAGAGGGGTGGCCCCAAGGGGAGAGGACCCCCACTTCCAGCCTGCACAGAGAACGTGATCCTCTTAAGTGGCCCCCAAGATGAGACGTGCCCTCCACGCACCCCACCGCCCTTGCCAGGCACTATGCACGCCCAGCAGCCGCCCCGCTTTGCAGAACTGGGAACCGGGGCCCCCAGAAGTTGGTTGGCTGAAGCCCCCGTGACGTTTGCTGCCTCGGTGCCGGGCTCCAGAGTCGACCCGACTCTCCCGCCTCGAAGCCTCCGGCCCAGGGGACAGAAACCCCACCGGTCCCGGCTGGACGCGCGTCTGTGCGTCTGGAGCGCCCTCTGCTGGCGGGCCTGTTCCTCCCTGGGCCCCACAGGCTTTAGGAAGGGGCTGGGATATGGGGGGCAGGAAAGTACGCCCCACCCTAAGGTGCCCAGGAACCTCTGTCCTGGTGGGGAACACACAGGGGCAAGGTTGGTTTTAGAGCATTTTGTTCAGACTCTCCAGCTTGTCATCTGTGAGCCGTCTTGCTTATCAATGTACCCCTTGTGTAGGTCTCACTGTAGTGGCCAATTTTGTGTGTGTGTGTTTATTTTATTTATTTTTATTGTTTTTTGACACAGAGAGAGACAGAAAGAAGGGGGAGGGCCCAGAGCAGTCTCCATAGTTGACAGCATTAGTTTTCCCTATAGTTTCACTCCACAGGTGGGCACAGGGCTGCACAGGACAGGAACTGGGCCAGGGTCCTCCTGCATAGGCCCTGGCAAGAACCAAACTGGGGTCACACCCCAGTTCAGCATGTGGGTCCACATGGGTGGGAGCTGGGATTCAATCGTCGGGCTCCAGGGCTGCAGAGTGAGCACTTAACCCACTGAGCCATCCTGGCTTCCCTGTGTGTGTGTGTGTGTGTGTGTGTGTGTTTTAATATTTATTTTATTGTTTGAGAGAAGGTGAGAGAGAGAGAAGGGGGAGGGCCCAGAGCAGTCTCCACAGTTGTACGTCATTAGTTGTGACATAGTTTGATTCCATACAGGTAGAAGTAGGGCCGCACGGGGTGGGAACTGAACTGGGGGCCTCCTGCATGGGAGATAGAATCTTCACTGCCATCCTGGAGGTTACCAGCTGTGCCGCAGCCCAGCATATGGGTTTGTGTGGGCCAGAGCCGGGATTTGATCCCTGGACCTCGCGGTTGCAAGGCAAGCGCACAACTGCTGGACTATTCCGACCTCCCTGTGGCCAGCTTTTACATATTTATTTATTTATTTATTTATTTTTGACAGAGAGAGAGATTCAGAGACAGAGACAGAGAGAGAATTGAACTGGGGGAGCTCCCAGCTCAGCACATGGTTCCGCACGGGCCAGGGCTGGGACTCGATCCTTGGTCCCCGGGGCTGCAAAGTGAGCGCCCAACCCACTGAGCCATCCCGGCTTCCCCTGGTCAGCTTTTAAAGGCAGAGATACCAGACAATTTAATATGTTAAAATCAGACCTGCCTATTCTGCACCCACTTTTCCCTGCACATAGTTTGACTGGACAGAGCTGAGCACAATGGGGCGTGTACTTTCTTGTTAGCCACAGACCCCACCGGTCCCTGCTGCCCTGCACCCCTGCCTCCCATAGTCATGTGGCCCCCTGGGCACTTGAACTCTGTCCTCCACCATCCCGAGGTCCTGGCGCTTTTGTTCAGCTGTAGGGGGTGGGGGTGGAAGCCTGCCGACCTGACCTTCCTTGCCAAGGTGGCCGTGTTCCCCCAGACAGGCCCCCGTCGGCAGATCTGCCCCCAACCCGGACTCCCGGCACAGAGCTGAGGGCAGACAAGCCCCCCGAGATGTGGCTCTTCCTGCCAGAGCAGGTGCCACCCTGTGAGCTCCTCCAGCTGCAGCCCAGCACCTGCTGCTGTCTCGGGGCCTCCATGTCAGGGATTGTGAGGGCTCTGGCCTGGGGGGCCTCAGTTACAGCCCAGGAGGGGAGGGGTGGGAGGCCCGGGGAGGGGCGGGTTTAAGCCCAACATGCTTCCACTTGGCAGAGAAATGGGCTCCTGGGATCGGCAGTGAGCTCCCTGTCACTAGCAGGGTTCAAGCCGGCTCTGGGTCCATTTTCAGTGCCTAAGATGTGCCAGACCCTATTCCAAGTCTGGAAGCTGCAGGGGTGGGCACACAGGTGGCTGTCCCAGGGCTGACCATCCAGTGACAGAGTGAGGGGAGGAGGTGACTTCATGAGCCATAACTGCTACTGGGAATGAAGGGCATACATGTGACAGGGATGCGAGGGGCGTCTCTGAGGAGGCAGCTCTAGAAGAGAGGCCTGAACCACGAGCCAGGCAGGCTGAGCGCTGGGCATGGGCAGCCAGGCTGCCGTGCAAAGGCTCTGAGGCAGTCGTGGTTGTGTGCTCCGGGGCTGGAATAGGGGTGAGTGAGCAGGGCAGTGGGGAGGGGCTGGGCTCATTCTGACCACCTAGTGCAGGGACTGGCTCTCCATGGTCCTGTGGTCCCTGTTTGTGGGGGTGAGGGCACCTGCAGTTTGTTCCAGGTTCTACATGGTTTTCCCCAAGTCAATTAGTCATGCGTTCACTCAGGCATCCATCAGCAAACATTGCCAGAGCTGGATGTGCTGGGGGCAGCCAGGGCTGGGGGCTGGGGAAAGACCCGTTCCCGAACCCCCCAGAAGAGGCAGTGACGGGGGTAGAGGGAAGCAGAGGGTCTAAGAGCCCCCAGAGGTCAGGGGGGCTTCCCGAGGAGGTGTCATCTGAGCTGAGTTCTGCAGGGCTGGGTGGGAACACAATTACAGATGGGCCGGATGGGCTCCCACCCCGAGCTGGGGGAATGGGGCATCATGGAAGGGGTTATAAGGCAAGGCTCCTACAGCAGGGGACTCCCTGCATCCCATTTCATGGATGGGGAGGCTGAGGTCCAAGGATCCCGTGGTCTGATTGGCCTCACGGCAGCTTGAACTCTGGAGTGGACAGAAAGGCTCATTCAAAGCTGACTCAGTTCAGGGCCAGCGGTGAAGGGACAGGGTGTGTGTGCGTGCACGTGCATATGCATGTGTGTACATGTGCACGTGCATGAAGCCTGTCAGACCTGGTTTATCCACTGCATCTCTCATTTGCTGAGCAGCCCTAGGGAAGTCACTTAACCTCTCTGAGCCCGGTTCACATCTGTAAAGCGAGTGTTGCCCTCCACACCTTGCCAGGTTCTTGGGAGACAGCGCAGACTTGGCCCTTAGGTAGAGCTGACAGCCTCTGACTGTGAGCCTCAGGCTGTCCCCAGTGTCAGCCCCCACAAGCCGAGAAAGCCATCACCTCCTGGTACTCTCACAGGGAGGTGGCCTTTGGTCTATAGAGAAACAAAGGCCCAGAGAGGGTGAGCAGCCAGCTCATGTCCCAAAGCGGGGGGCTTGGCGCCGTAAGCAGGGACGCCCCCCACCGCCGGAGCCCCTGGGGGGAGGGGTGTCCCCTGTGCTCCCGTGGGAGCTTCTGGGATAGCTGGGGTGTGGCCACCGGCAGGGAAGTAAGCGGAGACAGGAAGGAAGCGTCACTGCTGGAGGCCGGGCTGCCATTGTGTCACCTGGGGGCACAGGGCCTGAGGCTCCTCTTTGTCTCTCTCAGTTGCCCAGGGGGGCTGCTCAGCTCCTTGGGGGCGGCCGGGGCCGCTGGGCCTGCCCCTCTCTGGGCCCCATGCCTCTGCTGACTTCCCGCACCCAGCCTCAGTTTCCCCATCTGCGGACATTTGGGCCAGATCCTCCTACGGCTGGGAATTTCACGCAGGTGACAGCGTGAGCCCTGCCAGCCACCGCTCTAGGGCATCTCCTGCATCGACGCACTTGAATTTCACGATTCCTTAGGAGCTGAGCAGGGACACCCCCAGGGTTCCAGCTGCCCCTGGAGTGCGGATGTGTCACACAGGGGCAGCAGAGCTGGGCTCAGACCCAGGCAGCGGTGGCCCCCAAGGCCCCGCCCTCCTGTCTGGCCCATGGCTAGGCCACGGAGGAGCTGCCCCCTTTAAATGACTCGTGTGTCAGTGAAACACCTGGGAGGCCTCATCTGAGGCTGGGCGAGCCGGTGTAATTAGGATAGAGAGATAGCTGGGGAAGCCAGATGGCTCAGCCGGTTAAGCGCTTGCTTTGCGGCCCCGGGGTCTCAGAATCCAGTCCCGGCCCCGGCTCATGTGGACCCCTATGCTGAACTGGGGTGAGCTTCCTATGTGGGAGGCCCCCAGGCCGGTTCCCACATTGCACAACCCCCGCATCCCCACCTGTGTGGAATGAAACCATGTCGAAAACTGATGACGTACAACTATGGAGACTGCTCCTGACCCCTCCCCCTTCTCTCTGTCTCTGTCAAAAACAATAAAATAAATCTTTAAAAAAAAAAAAAAAGAGGGGAAGCTGGGATGGCTCAGCCGGTTAAGAACTCGCTTTGCAGACCTGGAGCCCGAGGATCGAATCCTGGGCCTGGCTAATGCAGACCCATATGCTGAACTGTGGTGTGCCCCCAGTTCAGTTCTTGCCGGGGCCTGTGTGGGAGGCTCCCGCCCAGTTCCTGCCCTGCACAGCCCCGCCCCCACCTGTGGAGTGAAACTATATGGAAAACTAATGCTGTCAACTATGGAGACTGCTCTGGGCCCTCCCCCTTCTCTCTGTCTCTCTCTGTCTCTGTCAAAAAAACAATAAAAAAAATAAATCTTTAAAAGAAAGATAGCTGATAGGCAGCTGGTAGGTGCACAAACACCATACATGACACACAGATGACTAATAGGTGATGGATAGACAGGTAGGTGGATGATAGGGAGACAGATACATGATAGATGATAGATAAGCTGGGGCCGGGAACCAAGACTGGGAGACTCCCAGCCTGTCCCCACACGTGGCCCTGGGGTGTCCCCCTTACCCCCAGGGGGAGATGAGGACAGGAGCACGTCTCCCTTCCAGGTGGGAAGAGGAGAAGCAGGAAGGATCCCTTCCTCCCACAGGAAGCAGGGCAGGAGGAAGCTCGGGGTCCTGGGGGTGGGGACTGTCTGGGAGGTGGCAGGATGTGCGGGGGTGGGGGGTGAGGGCAGCAGTGGTCCCGGGCGGGGACCAGCTGGGACCCTGCAGCCCATGCCAGGCCTGTCATCACATGTCATCTGACAACTCCTCCCCCCCATGGGGACCCCGCCCACAGTCCTGTGTCTGTGCTGGCCCCACCCAGACCTTCAGTGTCCTAGGGACAAGGGGAGGGGCCCTACTATCCCAGGGCGCAGGGGTTGGGGACCTGCCGGAGCCCTGGTGGGGTGTCTAGGCTGCATGTACCACACGCCCCCCACCGGCCCCTCTCACAGCAGCCAGCTCCTGACGCCTGCTCAGACTTTATTGTCGGTGCACAGAGGGGATGGGGAGGGCGTTTTTCATTCCCCATGCTCCCCCCCTGGCCTGGACCCTCAGCCCCTTAGCTGAGCTGGGGAGGGGGCCTGGCTGGGGCCTGGGGGAGTGTGTAGGGGGGTGGGCAGGCTGTCCCCAAGCTGTGGGGTCTCTTGGCTGCACTGTCCTGGGAGTTGGTCCAGCCAGGAGCCAGGCTGGGCACATGGAGCAGCAGGCTGCTGTGTGAGTGCAGTGAGTGTGCAAGTGTGTGAAGAATATGCAGCGTGAGTGTGTTAAGTGTGCAAGTGTGGGTGTGCATGTGAGTGTGGGGGAGTGTGTGTGTAAACGTGCAAATGAGGGATTATGCGTGTGAGTGTGAGGTGAATGTGCACTTGGGGGAGTGTGCTGAGAGCATGTGATGAGTGTGCAAGAGTATGTGTGCGTGTGCAATGAGTGTGCAAATGGAGGGAGTGTTTGTGTTAGCATGCGGTGTGTGAGTGGGGGTTGTGTGTGCTTGGGGGGAGTGTGCATGTGAGCACGAGGTGAGTGTGAGTGTGGGGGAGTATGCATGTGAGTGTGTGGTAAGTGTGCAAGTGTGGGGGAGTGTGCATGTGAGTGCGTGGTGAGTGTGTGTGTGGAGAGTGTGCATGTGAGCACGCAGTGAGTGAGTGTGTGGGGAGTGTGTGTGTAAGCGTGGGATGCGTGTGGGGTGAGTTGTAGTGAATGTGCATAAATGAGTGAATGTGTGTGTGCAGGTGAGCGTGTGAGTGTGCAGTAAGTGTGGGGCTGAGTATTGTGTGTGGACATGAGAGCTCACACCAGCACGAGGTGTGTGCGTGAGTGTGTGAGCTTGGTGCCCTGCTGATTCGTCCCCCAGCCCCGCACAGCCCTCCTGAGTGCACCCCTGGGCCTGCGGCGTGACCCTGACTGGCCTCTGCGCCCTCTTGGTGCCCGGTCAGTTTTGGCAACAGGGGGGTGATGCTAAGGCCAGCAGGGGCCATGGAGGTGGCCACCCGCCCGCCTGCCGTGTGGGCAGCCCTCAGCACTGTCCTCCCAGCCGGGCAGTCGGGTGCAGGCATGGCCTGCAGGGGGCAGCGATGGGTAGTAGAGGGGCTGCAGGATAGCCGCTCGCTGGGGGGTCCCAGCTCCCATAGGCCGCCTGCTGCACATCCAAGGCCCAGCCCGCCTGGCGGTCAGGCCTGCAGACCCCTGACATGCGTCTACCCCCACCTGAGGCACACGGTGGCCCAGCAGCCAGGTGAGCCCGCTGTCCTGCCTCCCACCTCCCTGTCCTGCCCCCAGACCAGGGGAGCTGGGACTGGGCAGCCCTGGCATCGGCTGCTGGGAGGGGGCCCGGAGCCTGGGCCCCGTGCTGGTGGAGCACGCATTTAGGGGTCTGCAGCGGGCTTCCAGCCGGCAGGGCGACCTCCTCGGAGCCTCTGGGCCTCCGTGTTCCCGGCTCAGTGTCCGGTGCCTGTCCCCTGGGCAGCAGAGGGCAGCTGGAGCCACCACAGCCCTGGCTGGGCACAGGAACCTGGGACATCATCTCCTCTCTTTGGGGCCAGCAAAGGTGCTGGGGAGGGACCCAGGGAGTCAGCTGGGCGTCAGGGGGCCTGGGTGTGGGGCTACGGCCCCCAGGGGCGCAGGACAGGCCGGCCGGGGGCTACGGCCCTGGGAAGGCCCTGGCCTGGGGTGAGGAGGCCCGAGCACCCGCGGATTTGGGTAGGCCCGGCCCTCTGAGTCCCAGCCTCCCCATCTGGGCAATGGGGGCCTCGTGTGGCAGGGGTGAGCCCAGCCTGCTTCTCCCAGCCGGCAGGTCTCAGAAAGCCCTGCCTGGAGAACGCAGCACCCGGACTCCACCTGCACTGCGCCCCCCCGCCCCTGGCTGAGTCCACACCTGCCCAGGCCTGACATGGGGGGAGCTAGGAGCAGCCAGCGCTGTTGGCGACCCGGAAGCCAAGGGCCCAGCAGAGATGGGAGACAGAGAGAGGCACACGGAGGCCCCGATGTCACAGAGCCGGGGTGGGACCCGGCCGGGCCTCAAGAGTCGGGGGCCGCAGTGGGCAGGGCCTCCAGCCTGCGTGGCTGGGGCTGTGGGCGCAAACAGCCCTGCCCACAGGGGCCACCCTCCTGGTCCCGGATGTGCGGTTTGGTCCTGGGCCGTTGCCGTTCACAGGCGTGCGAGGAGGTGGCAGGTCTGCACCCAGCGGCAGGGAGGATCTTCACAGCCCACCCCGGGCCCCTGGGCGGCCGTCGCCGGGCACGCTTACACGGGGCAGGGCTCAGAGATGCCCCATGGATGCATCGAGCCCCGTCTGTCCACTGATGCTCACTGGACAGGCACCCAGCTAACCTGTTACGGGAGCTGCACCTGAGACACGAGGCGGGTGAGACTGTTGTCCCTGCGTGAAGGAGGATACGAGGGCTCAGAGAAGTGAAGCGGCTTGCCCAAGGTCACACAGCTCTGGCATCGCAAGGCCCACATTTGAACCCAGCAGTCGGCCCTTGAACGTGGAGCCCCTCAGCAGGCCCAGAGGGGGGCTATCAGGATCGGCTTCCTGGATGAGGAGGAGCTAGAAGGTGGCAGGGAGCGAGAGCAGGGGGCGGGGCCAACCCCTGGAGGCGGGGCCTGGGGCGGGGCTTGAGGCGGAGCCTGGAGGAGGCGAGGCGTCCAGGACCCGCGCGGCATCTCAGGGGCCCCGGGGGTGTCGGGCAGGAGTCCGTGGGTCAATCTGAGGAGGAGCGCCTCATCTTTTTCGGGGGACCCCGTACAGCTTTCGTGGTCTTCCTGGTGTGAGCATTGAGGGAAACTGAGCCTGGGCAGCTCTGGCCTTGCAGAAGCAGGGAGCAGCCAGCCCCTCAGGGCTCCCTGAAACCCCCTCTGGCCAGCCGCTAGCCCCTCACCCCTTCAGGCCCACCTGCTGGCCTCAGACGCGCTGTGGGGAAAGGCTGGGGGCGCGCCCAGCTCCCCAAATAACCACACACGGTCCGGGGACATCTGTGCAGGGCGGAGTGCCTCTCATTGCCTTGGCCTCCACCCTCCCCGCCCCCTCCCTGCCCCAGCTGGGGGTCTCAGGGCCCTGAGCCCAGTGCGGCGGCCACCCCACCCCTGTCACTGCTGCTCGCATGTCCCCAGGCTGGGACGGGACAGGAGATACTTTCAAAAACATTTCCTTTGCAAAATAATTCTTCAAAATATGTTTTTGCTCCCGATCCGAACAGGAAGCAGCTAATTACAGCCCCTCCCCAGAGGGTCGGGGGGCGGAAGCTGGGTGGTCAGGGACCTGTATGAGGGCCAGGATGGCCAGCTCTGAGGTCCCCATACCCCCCTCACCCCAACCCCGCTTCCCCACGACCTCGCCGCCCCTGGTCGTTGGCCCCGATGGGCCTGAACCGCTCAGCCCACAGATGGGGAGACAGAGACCCAGGGAGGGTTTTGGGGGGGACCCCATCTCCTTCCTTTACCGGCTTCTAAAGGGTATCCCAAAATTCACGCAAGAAGTAATTTTGATAGAAAACACAGGTTTATAATTAAAAATTGTAAATTTTCATTGCTCAACAATGAAAATGCGTTGTCCTTTGGTGGAGCGCTCCATTTTTAATAACCCTGAACTGTCAGCTGTCACACTGCCTTTTTTTTCATTGGCAACACTTTACCGCACACATGACGCAAAATTCAAATCTTGCATGAATTTCGGGACACCCTTTAGAAGCTGCTCCTGTTCCTTGACTCGTCTCCCCTGACTCCTGTTCATGCACCAGGACCTCATGGCTGCACTGAGCCCATCAGACGACCCAGGGGACCCTTCCTGCTCAAGGTTCCCACTTAGCACCTCAAAGTCCCGTTAGCCGTGGAAGCCCACACAGTCACAGGCCCCAGGGGTTAGGTGCAGACACCTTGGGTGGGCCCTGTTCTGCCTGCTCCGTTCCTCCCAAGTGTGTCCATCTGCTCGCCCATTGATCTACCCACAGTACGTATCCATCTGTCTTTCCATCCAACTAGCCATCTTTTTGTGCAGACACCCACCCATCCATTTATCTGATCACTCACCCACCATCCATCCACCAGCCATCCATTTATTATTCATCCATCCACCAGCCATCATCCATTCATTTATCATCCATCCATCCATTCATCCATCCACCATCCTTCCACCATCTACCTATCATCTACCCATCATCCATCCATTAGCCATCCATTTATTATTCATCCATTCACCAGCCATCATCCATTCATTTATCATCCATCATCCATCCATCCATCCATTTATTATTCATCCATCCATCCATCATCCACCATCCATCATCCACCATCCACCCGCCATCCGTCTATCATCCGTCCATCCCTCCCTCCATCCCCTCACGTGCCCTCCCATCCATCTGTCCACAGGATACAAGGGGCAGGACTGGAGGATCACAGTGCTGGGGAGCCGGAGTTGAGCCCCACTCCCCACAGACCGCTGGGCTCAGTCTTCCTCCCAGCTCCTTCCTAGATCATCAGTTGTCACCCCACTCAGCCCCCAATAACGGCTCCCTCTGCCACACCCACCTCCCAGAGGTGGGCTCTGGGCTGACCCTCCCGGCCTGTGGCCCAGGCCCTGAGGGTCAGGTCAGTGGGTGCCCAGCAGAATCAGGCCCATCAGCAGCAGCAGCAGCACGGCCCCCGGGGTGGCAGAGGGGACGCGGCCCCAGAAGGTCTGCACGGACCCCCAGATGGCCCTCACGGCCCCTCCCAGCTCCACTCTGGGGCCAGCCGGGTTCCAGGAGAGGCTGTGGGAAAGGCCCCGTGCTGGCTTCAGGGTGTCTTGTGGGGGCGTGCTCGTCACCCCAGGGCTCGGGGACAGGGCCCTGGACCAGGCCCAGGATGATTCGATGGGGAAAAAATGCCCCCCGAGAGGAGGAACGCACCTCGACTGCCAAGACATCTCATGCTTATCAGCCTCTTCCTCCTTATCTCCCTGCGGGGTGCGCAAGGCGGGCTCTGGGCTGCCCAGCCCCTCCAGGGCCCCGAACCAGGGGGACGGCCCCCGCCTCACTCACACTCCCCATTCCTCTGAATCCCCGACTCTGGGTCCCCCGACTCTGGGTCCCCCATCTCTATGTTCCCCTTCTCTGGGTCCCTGTCTCTGTGTCCCCCGTCTCTGGGTCCCCCGTCTCTGGGTTTCCCATCTCTGGGTCCCCGTCTCTGTGTCCCCCGACTCTGGTCCCCCAACTCTGGGTCCCCCGACTCTGTGTCCCCCGTCTCTGGGTTCCCCATCTCTGGGTTCCCCGACTCTGGGTCCCCCGACTCTGGGTCCCCCATCTCTGAATCCCCGTCTCTGGGTTCCCCGTCTCTGGGTTCCCCGACTCTGGGTCCCCAGACTCTGGAGCAGGACGGCCCCTCATCTTGCTCCCTGACCCACCCGTGAGGCTGGGTGGGAGTCCTCGGGGCTGGAGAGCCAGGTGGGGCTGGTGGGCCTCTCCTAGGGGGGTGAGGAGGGGGCTGAGATCAGAAAAGGAGAGAGGCTTGTGCCTCTCAGCACCCGCCTTGCACACACATGCCCCAGCACACCCGAGTGTGCCCCTGGCAGCACATTGTAAATACGCCGTGAACGTTGGTGCCGGGATGGGCTGCACGGGGGTAGCAAACCTCAGGACCCTTGCCTGCCCCTTCTCCACCGGCCCTGCCCAGCCCGTGGCCACCGGTGGCTGTGGGCCGAGGGACCTCAGTCTTCTCGTCTGGGCAGTGGGTTGGACCCCCACCTCTTCAAGAGCGGCCCCCACACCCACTGGGGGGCGAGTCCAGCTTATGCTCCAGTGCCACCCACCCTTATCCATTTCCTTTGTGAGGAGGGAGACTCTGAGGCAGCCCTGGGGACACGTGGGCCCCAGGCAGGGCTTGAGGGCCGGCTGGGCCTCCTTTGCGTCCATTTGGGGCTCTGGCCGGTGTGGGGGCCGCCACCCAACCCCCACTGCAGGGAGGAGGAGCTGCGGCTGTTAACAAGCTTTTTCCCAGCCCTCACCCCGCCCTCAACTCCCCAGGCCCTTCCCAGGCGGAAAATTCAATTAGTTTCGAGCAACTGCTTTGCTGAAGAGCGGGAGAAAGGGGCCAGGAAGAAAGGGGATCCGCCTGGCGGCTGGTGTGTGTGGGGGGAGGGGGGAGGCAGACAGCCTGCCCACATCCCTGTGTCTCCAAACGTGTGCTTGTGTGTCATCGTGTGTCCCTGGGTCCCCATGTGCTCACGTCTGTTCCCTGCACAAACCTCACAGCCCTCAGCACCTCACATCTGCTGGTCCCCGTCCTGAATCAGCCCCGGCCTCTGGGTTCCCTGGATGGAGGTCTGGTTGGGGTGGGGGGCACAGAGGGGTAAGAGCCCCTGCAAACTGCATCATGCACCCCAACTTGCAGGACGTGGTGTGACCCACACTCCCACACTCGTGACCCCCAACTCTCCACCGCCCCCCGTCCCACGCGGGCCTCCTGTCCAGACATCACTAGCACCGGACCCTTGCCCTACTGCCCCCCGTGCCTGGTGAGCTTCCCCTTCAGGCACTTGCCTGGACTGGGCCTTCTGCTCTCTCTCCCATTACCACTGGGCTTCGTGGCCGAGTTAGACGTCTCCCGCGGGGGCAGCCGCGTCTGTCCTCGTGCCCAGAGGGGCCCAGCACACAGCAGGTGCTCGGGGAGTGTGAGCTGAGGGAATGAGGTGCCCCGGAAAAAACCACCACGTGCCCCGCAGCAGGCACCACCCTCCGCCTGGCAAACTCCTACATACACTGCTATGGCCCGGTGCCCGTCGCCCCCTCCGCCAGTATGTCCAGTGCTCTGAGGACTGGAGGAAACGAGCGTCACGCCTGGCCCTCCACTGGGGCTCTGCATTTTCCTCTGGGACCAGTGCTCCCTGGTCTCCGACCTGCAGTCCCTGTCACCCACCCAGGGTCCCCGGAAGGAGTGAGGGCCTGACCCCTTCTTCCCGCTGGGATCTCACATGTAGGACCCGCAGGAGAAGCCCAGTTGGCCTCTTCATGGAAAGCCTGCACCAACCGGGGTGCAGGATAGGGACGAGGTGCCGCCTGACCCAGCCCCTCGCCCTAGTACCCTGCCCCTGACACCCAGCTGGTCTTTCTCTTTCGGGACCCTCTCTGCTCTTCTCAGATCCACGCACCCCGAGCCCAGCTGAGCCAGGGGAGCAATGGTGCTTTGGGACCAGAGCTAGGGGTCCTGGGACAGCACCCAGACCCACTGGAAGAGCGGGCAGGGGAGGGGCTGCCTTGGGGACCCCCGGCCTCCGCCGGCGGGTCCTGCTAGAGGAAGGAGGTCTGGGAAGGCAGATGTGGGGAGGGGCTGCGAGCTCAGGAATGTGGGCTGGCCCTTCCTCTTTCCCTAAGGAAGGACAGGGCCAGATGGCAGCTGGGGTCTGAGGATGAGGGGGACCCCCGCCCCCCGCAGGCCAGCCCAGCCCGAGGCTCTGGTGGGCACCCTGGCCCCTCCTGGGGAGCTGAGGGGGACACAGCCTTCTCAGGTTCCGCGCCCCCACCCTCCTGGGCAGCTGTGTGCAGCTGGGGCCGTGCCCCAGGAAACCCAACACCAGGGGTGTGGGGCGGGGTGGCGGGGGGCCCGGGCCCCCAGCCGGCTCCCCACATGGCCCCCGGCCCCTGTGACCGGCTGTGACATGGTGACTGCCAGAACCCGGGGCCTGGCAGGGCACACTGTCCCGGAGAAGGTAGGAGCGCACAGTGTGGCGGCTTGGGGTGCCCTGGGGGGCAGGAGCAAGGGGTTGTCCAGGCTCCCCCACCCCCTGAGCCTCAGTTTCCCCAGATGGCACTCCTAGCTGCCCCTGCTCGAGTCCCAGGGTCCTGCCCAGAGCCGGGAGGGAGGGGCTGAGCAGGGCAGGGGCCCCAGCTGACTGTTATCCTGTGTCAACAGGGGCTTAGACACCTGCCCAGCCCCCTCCCACCTGCAGGCGGCCCCTGCATTCCCGCCTGTCTCAGCTTGCAAGGGGTTTTCCCACCGGGCCTCCCCACCGCATCCCACCCTGGGCCCGGTTTCCTGGGTCCCAAGCACAGTCCAGCTTCACACACACATCTCAAAGGCCAGGCTCCTGGGGTGCCCCCCGCCCCCCCGTCCTGGCCATGGGCAGTTCCTGGACACGCTTGAGGCTGGAGACGTCCCGCTGAGGCTGAGGAGAAGGAGCAGAGCCTGGAGGAAGGGGCGTGGGTCGGCCACAGTCAGGTCAGCCGGACGGCCGGGGGCCCAGGCCGGGCCTGAGACCAGTCATTGTGAAGGGCAGAGTTGCCGCCGGAGCTGGAGGTCAGCCTCGCGGTGGGGGTCAGGCAGCTTCGCGGGGTGCTGGCCACGGCCCCCACTGGCCCCCTGGTGCCCTGTGCCGGCTGCCCTCCCCAGTCAAGCTGAGCCGGCCCCCCACCCCACGCTTGAGGTCCTGAGGCCTGGCTCAGGCCAGCGTGAGTCACAGTCCCGCCCTCCAGGGACCCACCCTGCCGCCCCTCCCCTGCCTAGTGGGTCTCCTGGCCGGTGACTCCCAGCTCCTCTCAGGCCCAGGCGTCTCCCCAGGCCCCGTTCCGTGTTCTGTGGGAGGAGGTGGGGGAAGGTGGCAGCTTGCTGTGGCTCTGGCCCAGCCCCTGCCCCTGCCCAGCCCCCTGCCCGGGTCCCACAGGCCTGTTCACGATGGCAGCCCTGGATTTCCATGTCAATGGGCTGGGGCCGCCCGCTAAGCTGGTTAACAAGCCCCCAGCCCCACAGCAGAGGCCATGCAGGGTGTTAACACGGCGCTGTTCTCCCAGGACTCCGTGGCCAAGCCGTTGCCATGGTGCCCGGCGTGGCCTTTCGGCCACGGCTAATCCTTTCTCTGCTCTTTTCATCCTGGCTGACCCCCCCCACCCCTCCCCCAGGCTGGTCGCTGATGACTCGGCAGTGCCCAACAAGGCTGGTTTCTCTGTTGGGGTCAGAGGAGACCGTAAATCCAGCCCCCGGGCCCCCGGCCCCCAGCCCTTTGTCCCCGGCATTGCCCCAGCCCTCCGGTCTGGGAACAGAGGGCCCCGGGCCCGCCCTCAGCCTGTCTCGAGCCACCCCGGCTGCACCAGGCCTGGCGCTGTCCTGAAAGGTGACAGGCGCCCTCCTGCCTCAGGGGCCCTGCTCCAGGGTTCTTCTCCCCTCTCTGCATGCACCACCCGAAGGTGACTTTGTCCATGAGACCACAGGCCCTGAGCCTCCCACCTCCTGCACCCTTGTCCCTCCCAGAACGGCAGCTCCATCAGGGCGGGTGCCCCGGCTCAGAGGGGCCGAGTCTGAGCCCCCAGGACACACAGCCATCGAGAGGCAGATGAGGTCCTCCATCTGGGATGGTTCTGCTTCACACTGGACTTTTCCACTGTCTCATCTGCCTCCTGGGCCCAGACCCTCACTCCAGAGACACCACTCCGCCTTCTCGCTTTGTCCCTGGAAGACAGGATCCCGGAGTCCTGCCATTCCCAGAATCCATGAGGCTGGCCTCCTGTCCCGGCCTGGCTCCCCACGGCTCCTCCCAGCCTAGCGTCTGCTCGCATGCGTCCTGTGAGGGGGAGCCCACCACCTGGGTAGTGCACATGCGGAGAAAGCAGCTTGTGTGTGAGGGGTGCTGGGCAGCAAGAAGCCCAGCTCACGTGGGCCTCGTTGGGGCCGCCCGGCCTTGTGACGCATGGTGACCACTCCCTGGGGGGAGACAGACCCTGACCTCTGAGCCCAAGCCTTCGCCCCACACCATCCAGCCAGGGGGTGACAGCCCAGCCTCACAGCATAGCCAGCGAGGCGGATGCAATGGAGCCCTTTCTTCCACTCCTTCACCCAGGACCTGCGACTCCCAGGGGCCCCCAGGGGCTGACCAGGAAGCCACGGGACCCGCCTGGGCCATGCTGGGGGTGAGGGGACAGCCATGCAAAGTTGGGGCTGAATGGGGCCCCCCAGAAGGTGGGCCCCAGTGAGGGAGGACACATAAGAGGCCATTTGGGAGCGTCGTGGAGGGCTCAGAACCCCCCAGGCAGGGCCTGAAGAAACCCCGCCGGCCTCAGTCTCATTTGTCACAGGGACCCAGGGGAGACCCTGCCTCATAGGACAGCAAGCCCCCCTCGTGCCCCCAGTGTGTGTGTGTGGGGGGGACTGTCAGGGGCCCGGAGAAGGGGAAGGGAGGAGGAGGGGGAGGACGGCTTCTCTAGGCAGCGGCAGCGCGTGGGCGAGAGCAAGATTCCAGAACTCTCCGGGGAGACCAGGGAAGAGCCAACCTTGCAGCTGCCATTGGCTGTGCTGTGGGGGCTGTGGCTGTCCCCAACCTGGGCTTCCTGCTCCCCCCTCCACACTCCTCCCAGAGACCCCTGGCTGACACGTTGTGAGGACCAGGCACCTCTTGCCAAATGGGAGACATCCCAGGCCAGAGAGGACAAGACATTTACCCAAGGCCACACAGCATCAGGGTGCCCGTGGGCAGTGGACACCTGAGTGAAAGGTTCACGGCAGTGCAGTGCTGGGCATGGGCCTGGGCTAGCCTGGCAGCTGCCCTCGGGGGCCCCCCAAGTCCAGTTTCAGGGTGGAGGTAACAGAAGCCCTGGCCCGCAGCCGTGTGGACGTCTGCCGACGGTGGAGGCTGACAGGCTCCGTGGTGGGGGCGCATGGGTCTGCTGCTGCGTGGGTGCCTGTGGCCCTGAGCGGTGCTGGTCGGCGCGTTGGAACAGGCTTCCCGTCTGCAGGCCTCTGCAGACTCCAGGCCCCCGCCCACCGGCTCTGCCTTCCTCACCCCCCGGAGTCCCCACCTCAGCCCGCCAGGCCAGCCCACCCGGCAGCTCCAAGGCACCTCTCCAAACTGGGTGCCTTTGTTCAGAGGCTTTGCCCTCCCTGGCCCAGCTCCCTGCTTGCAGCACGCAACCTCCTCAGCGTGCGGCTCTGCAGACCCGCAGTGTGAGCCTGTGAGGACGCGGACAGAGGCGGGAGACCACGCAGGCTGCACTGCAGCTCCAGCCTGGCGTTTAAAAACACGTCCTGGGGACACCGGGAGGGCTCAGCGGGTCAAGCGCTCACTTTGCAGCCCCGGGGACCAAGGATCAAGTCCCGGCCCTGGCCCATGTGGACCCATATGCTGAACTGGGGTGAGCTTCCCATGCAGGAGGCCCCCAGCCCAGTTCCCGCCATGCAAGGCCCCCACCCACCTGTGTGGAAAAGGAAACCAAGTCAAAAACTGACGATGTACAACTATGGACACGGCTCTGGGCCCTCCAGCTTCTCTCTGTCTCTCTCTGTCTCTGTCTGTCTCTGTCAAAAACAATAAATCTTAAAAAAAAATTTAAAAACAAGTCCTGAGCGTGACCTGCCTGGGCCCAGTGGTTCAGCCGTGAGCAGGACAAGGCCACCCAGGGCCCTGGAGGTCCCAGTGCAACAGAGATGTCACGTGATTCTGCTGAGGTCACACAGCAAGCGGGTGCTTAGGAGACTGAAGAGGTAACCCCCCTAATGCGGCTCTAACAGGCAGAGAAGAACGCGGCATGGCCTGGGGCAACACAGCGAGCCCCTCTTGGCCTTGGTTTCCCCAAACTCCTTGGCGGGGATATGAGGTCCCATGGGCAAAACCCAGGGGAAGTGGCTGGCGGGGCAGGTGTCCCAGGCGGCAGGGTCAGGGGCTGACCCGTTGTGGGGCCCCTGCTGCACTGAGCCTTCTTTTAGTGACTGCAGAATGGGGTCCTGATCTCGACACCCCCAGGAAGGATGGGCTGGCTGTGGAGCTGAGGCCCTGTATTGGGGCAGCTGTCGGAACACCCGGCTGGGCGGCTGCGGCGGGCGGCACCCCCTGCCCCCCAAGCCTGATCCGATGGACCCCAGATGGGCTCCGGCAGGGCAGACTGGATCATACCCCGGGAGGTGGGCACAGGGGTCCTGGGAAGGGGCAGTGGGGGAGGTCCCTGTGGACACACCGGGATAGCCCAGCCTCCCCAGGGGCATGGGAGATGGCATCAGAGCCGGCCTGGCCTGCCCACAGCCAGACGGCCACCCGGTCTGCCTGGCCAGGGGCCCCTGGGGAGCAACGCTCCCTCCGGCACTGCGAGGTGAAGATGGGAAGAGGCAGAGGAACCGGCCGCGTGGGACACCTGAGCCCACTGACCAGGCCTCCCAGGAGACGGCCGCCCGAGGGCTGGAAGGCAGAGATGGGCTCGTTCCCACCACTGCTCCAGGGGAAGCAGGTCGGTGGGTGGTGGCCGGCGGGGGCCCCGGGCCTGTCTGGCTGTCTTCTGCTGGGTAGGAGGGAGCTGGCCGGGCACAGCCCAGCCTCAGCACCTGGGTCTGTAACGAGGGACACTGTCCCTACCCTCCCCGGGCTCCTGGGAGCAAGTCAGGAGACGACGTGTAGCAGGAGCATCACCCCCCTGCACACAGGGGAGGCTGGGCCCCCCAAGCAGGGCTCAGGGTGGGCCCAGCAGATTCTCCGCTCCATCCAGGCCCAGGGAAGCCAGCATCCGTCTGGGAGCCCACAGCCCAGGCTGGGAGAGCTGGGAGCCAGGCCGGTGGTTCCTGCAAAAGGCTGTTGGAAGCTCCGCCGAGCCTGCATCTTGGCACAGGGCACCATGGGGCGGAAGGCGCCTTCTGCCAGTGGGGCAAGCTCAGGAGCTCGCTGGCTCAGGGCCTGGTGGCCACCCGCCCAGCGCTCATGCCCAGACCTGAGGGCCGACCAGGAGTGTCCTGCCAGCGAGAGCCCAGCAGGGTGTTGGGGGGTGAGCAGGCGTTGGCCCCTCTGGCCAAGTACGGGGCAGGCGCCTGGCGCCCCCAGAACCAGTGGGGGTCACAGAGGCCGGGTGTCCTCCTGTGCAGAGGTGGCAACCACAGGCCGCATTCTTGGGGGGCAGGCCTGGCCCAGCCCCACCTCCCCACCCAGCGGGCTCTGCGCCCTCCTGACTCAGGTGTACAGGGGTCCCGCTCGGCACTGAGGCCCCAAGACATGTGCAGGGGCGCTGGCTTGGCAGTGAGCGGACAGGCCGCCCCCGGATCCCTGGCATTTTTTGGGGGGGGAGTGCAGGGTTGAATGGTAGCCCCCTTTGCAAATGTAATCAAACGAAGAATCTTTTTTTTTTTAAGATGTATTTTTATTGTTTTTGACAGAGACAGAGAGAAGGGGGAGGGCCCAGAACAATCTCCACAGTTGTACATCATTAGTTTTCGACATAGTCTCATTCCACAGGTGGGCGCAGAAAAACGTAGGGCAGGAATCGCCCCAGGCGGAAGCCGAACTGGGGGCCTCCAATGTGGGGAGCTCACCCCAGCAGGAACCGAACGGGGGTGGGAAGCACACCCCGATTCAGCCTATGGGTCCCCACAGGCTGGGGCCGGGACTCGCACCTCCGGGCTGCCATGAAAGCACTCAGCCGGCTGAGCCATCCCGGCTTCCCCAAAGGTGGAGAATTTTGAGGTCGGCCTGGCTGTAAAGCCAATGACGGGTCCTCGGGAAGCAGGGAGGATGGGGAAATGCAGAGGGAGGAGAGCCCAGGGCGCCGGAGGAGAGCCCAGGGCGCCGGAGGAGAGATGAAGGCGGGGAACGAGGCCATGCCCTGACACGTCCAGGAACGTGGCGCGGCCTCAGAAGCCACCAGAGGCTGGGACGAGGCTGGAGCAGGCCCTCCCTCTGCACCTCGGGAGGGACTCCGCCCCACAGATGCCTCTCTTGGGACTTGACCTCCAGACCTGAGGGACTGTCATGCTGCTGCCTTAAGCCCAGCCTGTGGTTTTGTTAGAGCAGCCCTGGGCCAGATCTGAAGAGGCTCCTCTCCCAGAGCCTGGGAAGCCGAGGGAGGGGCGAAGGCTGGGGGTCTGCTGGGGTGAGCCCTCCCCCCAACACCTTGCACCGACGTGAGAGGCGGCACCACATGCCCACCCCTGACCCCGGCTCACTGGACGCAGGCGGCTCAGCACAGACCAGGCCTCTGGGGCCCACAGACCGAAACACACTCTGGTCTGCCTGGACCTCCTCCTGAAGCCCAGCTGCGGGGTCCCTCCCGACAGTCACTTTTCCGTGAACCGGTCCCCTTGCCCGAGGCCTTCTGCTCTCTCCTGTCTCCTCCGGTTCCAGTTCCTCAGGAAAGGACATCCCCCCCATGCCCGGCCCTCACCCCTTCTGTTCCCAACAGGCCTTGCCTCAGCTGAGCTCCCCTGGCCGGCTGGCCTGTCACCCAGCACAGCTCTGGAGGGTCTCATGGACCCCAGGGCCTTTGCACCTGCTGTTTTCTATGCTGGATGGCGTCTCCACGTGCTTCACGACGCCTTCTGGGCCTCGATCCTGATGTGTCCTCATGCATTTCCTCCTTGACCGTCCAGCCTAAGTGTGTCCCCTCCCCGCTCGGCCCCGTCCCCTTATTCTGCCCTGTCCCATTGTCCCCACCATTCAGCTCTATGTGTGTCTACATAGAGCCCTGGCCCCCTGGGGACAGTGTGGGCTCCGAAGGGCAGGGCGGTCCGTCTTGCTCAAGTCCAGCACGGGGCTTGGCATCTCTCTGATGCTTCCAGTATATGAAGGGACGGTGGCTGCTCAAGACTGGCCAGAGTGGCCCTGAGACTCCCAGCGTGGGCCTCCCTGGGGTCAACCCAACTCCCACCTGAAGCAGGGATTCAGCCCAGGCAGGCGTGGGGTGAGGAGGACAGAGAGAGCCACGCCTGCCCTGCCCTGCAGTGCGGACCGGGGCAGCTCCCAGCTCAGCTCGCTCTGGGGTGGAGCCGCTGGGGCCCCAGCGCAAGTCAGGGAAGGCTCTGCAGGATGACCTGGGGGTCTGCCTCAGCCTCTAGAAGCCCCAGGCTCCTGGGCAGCGCCTGCCTGAGGGCCTAACCTCCTGTGCAGCGTGGCCACCACTGGTGGGACAGGAAGCACGCCCCGCCCCCGCCGGGAGCCCTGACCTGGCCTCGGCCTCCCACCTTGGCCTGGCCGCCTCTCTGGGGACCAAGGCTGAAGCCAGCCTGACCCGCCTCCCCCTTCCGAGTCTGTTCCGAGTCTGCAGCTGTGCGGGGGGAGGGGCGAGAGCTCCGGGCGCATATGCACGTGGACACACGTGTCCTCTTGCACACAGCTCCACGCCCGGCAGCTCGCACGTGCAGACCCGCAGCCGCCGTGCAGACACGGGTCCCCACGTGTGACGGCAGGCAGGTACCCGATAACCCACGTGCACAGACACACGCGTGCCTGAGGCACCAGGAGGAGCACGGCTGAGCGTGTCCCTGCCACGCTGGGCGGATCCTGGGGACCGCACCTGGGGAGGGGGACGGGGACAATGATGGGCCCAGTCCGCCCGGACCGCGGAGGCGTCTGGCCCACTGTAGCCCAACAGCCCCTCTCGCTCCCACATGTGAAGGTTGGGGAAGGGAAGGCGAGGCCTTGCAGCAGGGACCTGAACTTGTCAGCCTGTCCCCGCTGCTCTGTCAGCCAAGGACAAGCCTTGCCACCCGAGCCTGGGCTGGGGGAGGACACTGGCAAAGGGCAGAGAGGCCGCCAGGGGCTCAGAGAGGTGGGAGTGGGCAGGGCGGTGCGTGCACGGGGAGGCGGCGCGCACGTGGGAGGCGGTGCGCACGTGGGAGGCCGCGCACACGCATGGGAGAGGCCGTACGCATGGGGGAGGCCGCGCACACGCATGGGGGAGGCCGCGCACACACATGAGGCTGCGCACGCGCACTGACCGAGGAGAGGCTCCTGCAGTGCAGCCTCGCCCTGCCCCCCACGCTGCAGAGGAGGAGCGTGGGACCCCCGAGCAGTGGCCATGAGCAGTGGTGGGCAAGGCCTGCGGGGTCCAAGGACCCAGCGCGGTGCGCGCACAGCCGGCAGTTATGGCCCGGCTGCGTACGGTCCCCAGACGCATGCTCGCTCCGCGCTCCCAGCCCGGCTCCCCCCAGGCCAGGGCCCCTGTGGGCAGGGAAGCGCATCCCTGTCTGGCCCAGGATGCCTCGGTTCCCACGCCTTCACAATGGCCACACAACAGGGGGTCCCCCGGGGATGGAACCTAATCATGGGCTATTGAAAGCCCCTGCCCCGAGCCAGACGGCCTGGCCCCGACACCTGATCCACCCACGCCCTCGGCGCACAGGGGGACACTGTCCGCCCAGGGGCCCCCACCGCACCAGCACAGACAAGGCGGGAAACTGGGTCACTGGGGTAGAGTGACAGCAATGGCAGGGAGGCGGGGTGGCCAGCCTGGGAGGATGCTTCAGGTCTGAAGCAGACCTTCCCGGGTGTCCAGCCCTGCTGGGGCAGGAACCTGACCTGGGAGCCCCAGGAG
Organism: Craseonycteris thonglongyai; assembly: GCA_004027555.1. NCBI lineage: Eukaryota > Metazoa > Chordata > Mammalia > Chiroptera > Craseonycteridae > Craseonycteris > Craseonycteris thonglongyai. The sequence goes on along the minus strand of PVKE010000876.1, from coordinate 14,409 downwards.
AGCCTCAAGTTTTTTGGGGGGGCAGTTGAGACAAGAGAGAAACCTCCTGCTTAAGACCCTAGATCGAGCTGGGGACAGAGCCAAGACTGGGGGCCCTCTCTTTCTATACCCAGAGAGGTGCTCACAGGCCACGCTGTGCACTGGGGTGCTGGGGCCGGGCCACCTGCCTGTTGGCCTGGGAATGGCCACCCCTTGCTTGGGTGGTCGGCCCGACCGGGAGGTCCCCTGGAGCCGTGGTCCAGTCCTGTGTCTGGAGCTCAGTTACCCATGACTTCCTGCCTCCCCCTCTCTAGACCCTGCTGGGGTGGGGGCCAGAGCCTGACCCCCAAGGGCTGCAGGATTTCTTGGGGTGCAGGAATCACACAGGAGGTGCTTGCTCTTGGGGGTGGCTGGAGACATGTGACCTTGGGCAGGGCCCTGCCCTCTCCGGGCCTCCACCTTCCCATCTGTGAAATGGGACTTAGCTCTCTAAGGCCCTTCTCTAAGTCTCTTTGCATGTCCAGCGATCTCTCAGCTCCATTCTGTGGCCGCGATTGTCAAGCACGTCCTGGGTGCCAGGGTGTGAGGTGGCGGCTGGAGGGGACCCAGGAATAGACGAGAAGGGAGTGAGCCTGGGACCGTGCCCCCAGGAGGTAGCAGCTGAGTGGGGCGGCTGGGACGGAGGTGCTGGGCCTTGCAGGCCACGCGGCCGGCTGGGAAGGCCTGCGGAACGGTTGGCTGGCTGAGCCCCGGGTGTGTAGGGAGTGGGCAGAGGAAGTTGGGAGGTTGGCAGGCAGAGACCGCCAGAGGCAGGGCGGGTAGTGAGGAGCCAGGGAGGATGCCAGACCAGAAGCCCATTTCTAGCCTGTGGGGGCCCTGCCCTGTGTCTGTCCAAGACCATACCAGCTCCCCGCTCTGCTCCAGCTCCGGGCAAAGCCTCAAGCCCTCCGAGCACGGCACTGGAACCACCATCCATGGGCCACCCAGGCGGCCAGGGAAACTGGCCGGAAGGGGTGTAGGGCCCCCCCAAGATAGCCTGAGGGTGTGGCTCCCGGCCCCACCACTGAACTTGGTCCCACCCAGGCTGCAGCTCACAAGAAAAGGCCCCTGGGCCCTGCTGGGTTTATGTCGAGGTCAGAAGTGACCGCTGGGGCCCTGCCGCTCGGGCCCTGCCTGCAGCTTCCTCGGGCAGGGGGACGTTTGTGACCTCAGCAGGCCACCCCCAGCCAGTGTCCTCCCTCCCTCCGCTTGTCAGATGATGGTGTGTTTTGGAGCCGAGGTGGGGGCCCGGGGCCGACCACCCCCACCCCACCGCTGTGTAACCCAGGCCAGCTCACTTCCCTCTCTGAGCCTCAGCTTCCTCATTTGCCAAAGGAGACCGGGAGGCACACCCTACGCAGCCTGTGACCCTGGAGCCCCCTGTCCCCTCTACCTTGCTGCCCACCCCCCACCCCTGGCTCCTGCAGCTGGGGTGCCTTCTCTTCAAGGCCTGATTGGCACCAAGTGGCACGGCCGAGGGGTGAGGGTAGGGGCCCAGGGAGCACCCCCAGCGTGGGGGCAGGACGAGGGGGCCGGGAACGCAACCTGGCAGACACATCGGCAATTCCGGCTGCTGCTTCTGTCAATATGCGCCTTCCTGTTTTGGAGATTAAACCTTGGCTGAGCCAACAGCGTGCAAGGGGGCCCCTCCCTGCCGCCTCCCCATCCCGCCCGTGCTGTGGCTGGAAGCACCTGGGAGCACATAGCGGTGGCTGAGCCCGGAGCGGGGCCCAGGTCGGCAGCCCCTGCCCTCCCCACGCCCGGGGCTGGAGCCCAGGCAGCCAGCTTGCCCCAGCCCTCACCACCAGGCTGAGGCCACCCCGCGGCTGCCCCCGGAAGCCCCCCGTGCAATCCTTCCGCTCCTGGCGAGCGGACTGTCCCAGCAGCCTTGCCGTGACATCCTCTGCCCTCAAGTCACCTCCTGCAGGAAGGCGGGAGGTGCTCCCTGGGCCGCCCTGACTCAGTGCCCTCGCCCCCCACGCAGACCCCAGCGCCCACCTCAGCTTGCTGACGTGGTGGGTTGGAAAATGCTTCGTCTTGCACATAGCAGGCCGTTCAGCAGCCTCTCTGGCTTCTACAGTCTAGACGAGCCCGTCCTGCCTGACCTCCCCGGGAGTGACAACCCAAAATGCCTCCAGGCACTGCCGGGTACCCCCAGGACCCCTCTGAGCTGGGGCTGAGACCCATGGGCTAGGCCCTGAGGGCGTGTGTGCACAACAAAACCTGGGTGGCACAGAGAGGGCACTGCCCCCGCGCCCCCAGGCCCGCTGCCCTCAGCCCAGGCTCTGCCCCTGCCCGGAACCCCCAATCCCTTCCCCCACGGGCCCACCCACCTCTGAGCAACCTGGCCCTGCCCACCTCTGGAAATCCTCCCCTGGCTAAGCCTCACTGTTGGCAGGGGCCTCCCATGGAAGGGAGGAGGGAGAGCAGAGGCTGAGGTGTCCCCAGCTCCCTCCCAGCTTCCTCCCCACACGGCCACAGGCTAGGAGGACAGACAGTGGGGAGGAGCAGGGCTGACTCTGGTTATCTGTCCTCTTTGCCTCCCAAGCCCGGTCCTGAGCTGGAACCCTGAGGTCCCTGCTCACCTCTGCAGCCTCGTCTCCCACTGCTCCTCTACCCGCACCCCCACCCCCTGTCCTGCCTTCCCAGCCCCCGCCAGCTGCCCAGACCTAGCTGTTTCTAGAAGCTTCCCCGGAAGCCCCTACCCGCAGCCCTTGCACACAGTGGCCTCTCCACCTGTGCCCTGTGCACACTTGGTCTGGGCCCGTCTTCCAGCGTCTGGGTGCCTGAGGAATCTTCCCTCTAGACTGAGCGCTCCCCAGGGCTGGGGCTGTTCCGAGACCCCCAGCCCCAAAGCTGAGCAGAGCCGGGTGTGCAGACAGTGCCTGGGACGCTGTCAGGCACCGGGTCACGCAGCACCCGGGGCCCTCTGAGCCCCGCCTCTGACTCTGGCTGCCTCCATCCGGTCCCGAGGTCCTCCTCCCACCAGTCCTGGGTCTGGTCCCTTCTTTGACGTGGGCACTGGGTCGTGACTGGGCTGAAGGTCGTGCAGGGGGCCTGGCAGACACGAGCACAGCCGTGACCCCCGCTCCACCCCCCCACCCCCGCCTGCCGGCCCCGGTTCTAGCACAAGCAGCCATTCTTGGCAACACAAAGGCCGGCCGGGGGGCAGAGCAGCTCTGGTGTCTCCCAGCTGGGTGTCTGGCCTCTGCAGGACGTCTGTGATGGGGTCTGGTGGCCAGGGCTCTGCTCCTGGGGGCTGCAAATCAGATTAGCCCAGTGCAGCCCTGGCCCACACGGCCCCACAGGGCGGCCACCAAGAAGACGTGCAGCTGCCAGGCCTGGGCCTGCCCCCCTCCCGGTGTGCACACACCCTGACCCCAAGGTCGGGACACAGCCCCCCAGCCCAATTTGCTGTGGGGTCAAGGGCACGCCCCCTCTCCTCTCGGGACCCCCATGTCCAGCAGCTCGCGTGAGACCCCTGGGGCTCATCCTGAGTCAGGGTGATGGATGGACTTACAGACTGACAGATGGACAAATGGATAAATGGATGGAAGAAAGAAGAAAGGAAGGAAGATGGTGGGTGGATGGATTAATCTATGGATGGATGCATGATGGATGGATGGATGATGGATGGATGACAGGTGGATGGATGGATGGACGGAAGGACAGGGAAGAGAGGCAGGGAGCATCCCCTCGAACTTCTGAATGTCTCTACATCCACATCTACAAGTGTGCATCCATCCACCCCATCTGTCCTTCCATCCATCCACCCGTCATCCATCCATCCACCATCCATCCATCATCCATCATCCATTCACCCATCCACCCCATCTGTCCTTCCATCCATCTATCCATCCATCCATCCATCCACCACCTCATCCATCCATCCACCCCATCCATCCATCCACCACCCTGTCCTTCCGTCCATCCATCCATCCACCTGTCATCCATCCATCATCCATCCATCCATCATCCATCCATCCATAGATTAATCCATCCACCCACCATCTTCCTTCCTTTCTTCTTTCTTCCATCCATTTATCCATTTGTCCATCTGTCAGTCTGTAAGTCCATCCATCACCCTGACTCCTCCCCTCCCTTCCCCTTGCCTCCTCCTTCCCTTTCTTCCTTCCATTAGTCCATCTATACATCCATCTGTCCATCCATCCATCCACCCACCCACCCCATCTGTCCATCCATCTACGTGTCTGTCCATTCCCTTGCTCACCTGCTCAACCCCTGTTTATTGAGCACCTACTTCCCCCCAGGCCCTGAGGAGGAGGACGTGGCGTCTGCCCTCCTGAGCTCCAGGCTCGTTGGTGAGGCAGGTGGGACAACAGGCAATGTCATGGGGTCAGTCCCGGGATGGAGGGCACCGCAGGGCTGGCTTGTGAACTTCCTGAGAGATGTAGCCCTCGGCAGGCCTGGAAGCAGGACCCCCAAGGCCTTCCTCCGCCACCCAGGCCACTCTGACCCCAGCAGGCCACCTGTAGGGCACGCACGCCCAACCCCAGCCAGCCCTGGTGGGCAGGGCAGGGCAGATGCCAGCCCCCTTCCTATTAGGGAGGCGAGTGAAGTCTTGAGACCCACCAAGAGAAGGGAACGGGCCCAAGACCACACAGAGCGGGCCAGGGCTGTGGGCTTCCGGACAGAGCAGGCAGGCAGACGGGACTGGGCTTGGGGCTCTCTCTAGTCACAGCTGCGGGTTGTTTGTTCCCGTGGGGAGCAGTGCCCACCCCAGCCACAGTGATGAGAATCAGCTGTGTACCCTCCCTCCTGCCACAGAGCTTCCCAGCCAGCTCCTCTCTATCGCCCCGCCCCCCACTCCAACTGCCTCTTGCTCTGGAAGCTTCTGAGCTGAAGCCTAATGGGGCAGGCTGCTCCCTGCCCCCGGGAGCCCACAGGCGCCCCAGCCTCTAGGAGGTTCCCAGGCTGCCAGTTCTTGCCTGGTCCCTCACAGCAGCCTGAGGGCAGGGATTCCGGCCTGGGTCCGTTTGCCCAGTTCCACCTTCCTGAGCCTTCCCTCCCCCGGCTCAGTGGCTGGACGCAAGAAGGCCGTTCTGGGGACGCTGAGCAGGATGGCTTCGGGTGACTTCCTGCGAGTTGATGGCTTACCCATTACGTCTCCTGGATCTTCCCAGAAAGAAGGCATACCCGGGGAGGCCAGCCTCCAGCCCCTCAGGAGCCGTGGAGAAGGGGCTTCCAGAGCCCCGTCTGCCTGAGCGGGACACACCTCCAGCTCTGAGGCTGAGGGGAGGGCCTCAACGGTCTTGTCGGTCCTGTGGACCCCGTTTCCTCAGCCACATCTTCACCCACGCTCCATGGGCAGCCCTCCAGCCACTCAGCCGCCAGGAGCCCCTCCTGGGGCTGGTGGAGGGGCCGGGCTGCGTGGAGGCCAGCTGCCCAGGGGGCTCACAGACCCGTGGCCCCGGCCGAGAGGGCTGGCTGACCTGTTCTCCATGAGCACCTTATAAAATGGACCGTATGGCATCCTCGTGTGATGGGTGGGGAAACTGAGGCTCAGAGGAGAAAGGTCTTCAGGTCCAAGTTCTTAAAGCGGAACAGTGGCCCGTCTGGGATTGGGAGACCGGAAGTCTGGCTGCAGAGGCCCTGGCCCCTGCGCTGTGTCCATGTGCCTGCCTGGTGCAGGGCCCTGGTACGACCCCCACCCTCAGCCCCGGTCCTGGGGACCCCTGAGGCCCCAAGGGGCTTTGACAACCTGGTCAGCCCTCCTGGGCTCCCCACTTCCTGTCCTGAGCCCAGCACCTCTCTCCCACCCACGCCCAGGCTGTCTGGCCCAGAGGGTCCCTAGAGGAAGCCTCTGACTTAGGGTGAGGAGGGGGGCGCCCCAGGCTGGGGCGGAGCCTGGGGAAGGGGGCAGTGGGGGACTAGTTTTCAGACCTCAAGGAGTCACCACGAAATTCCATTCTCCTGACAGCGAAGAGATTGAATCACTCCTGCCAAAGGCTTCGGCCCCCACAAGAATGCTGTAAGGCTTTGTCCTGCTGTTCCCAGACCCATAGCTGCTTCCGGGTCCCCCCCACTCCCGCCAAGCCTGGGGGGGCTCTGTGCCTTGCCCCTCACTCGGCACAGCCGCCCCCTCCCCACTCACTCCCTGAGCCTCACCTGTCTTTGCATAAAACCCAGCACCTGGCTCCCACTCCGTCGTGCCAAAGGGCAGGAAGCGTGAGTCAGAGAAGCGGGGTGATCTGGGGAGAGGGCATGGCGGTGGGCCGCTTCCCCTCTTGGCTCTTGAAGGCGGCTCAGACCTAGCAGGTGCCCCTAACTGTGGAAGCCCCCGACCTCAATGACTTAGGGACGCAACAGGCTGGAGGAGAATGAGGAGGGATGGCAAGAGGCAGCAAGAAGTGGGCTCGGGACTAAGTCACAGGGTGTGGGGACACCAGGCCAGGACCCGGACTCAGAGGCAATGGGACCATGAAGGATTTTGACCTGTGTGTGTGTGTGTGTGTGTGTGTAGGGGGCATGATTACCGCTGAGTGAAGAATAGAGAAGAACACATAGATTAGAGACAAGGAGATGGGGGGGCTTGGGGGGCTGCCCCGGATGTTCAGGACAGAGAGGAAGGAGGTGGAGGAGGCTCTGTCTCAGAATAGCCAGATACGCCATAGACAGGCGTTGCTGGTGGGACAAGGGACATGGAGCACAGAGACCCTTCCGGCCACGGCCTGGGGCTGACCTGAGCCCCACAGAGGGTGGGCCACCAGCCTCCCTCCCCCCCCAGCTGCCTAGAGGCTCCCAGGCTGCACTCGCTCTGGCTGATGGGGGTGGGGTTTATGGCAGGAGGTGACACCATGGGAGACTTGTCACTTGGGCACCGCCAATACCATCTGCTTAGGCATTTGCCTGCCTAAGGTGGCGCCTGCTAATTACCTGGGGGTGGGGGGTGGCAGGAAGAGGCCTGGGAACCTCCACCTCCCACCCCACCCATGACATAGGGGCGGGGGCCCCAGGAGCAAATGGGCCACAGCCCCCAGAGCAGGAGTCTGGGAGCAGGGCCATTTTCTCAATAAATCTTTACGGCCCCCTACTGTGTTCCGGGCCCTGTTCTCCCGCAGGTGACACTCAGGTGGAAGGAGAGGGATGTGTAAACTCAAACCGCCGCTGCGGGCAGAGGGGTGGGCGCTGGGAAGAGCACGGGCCGGGGAACCGAGCAGGAGGGGAAGGAGGTGCCTCCAACGCAGAGCCCCGCCTGGGGGCTCCGTCCCCACCCCGCGCTGCGGGGGCCCTCGGCCACTTCCGGGCCCCTCACCCCTCACCCCTCACCATCGCCCCGGACTGCAGGCGCGCATTGCTGCCGCCCCTGCTCGTGCGGTGGGCCGGGCCGGCCCGTGGGAAGGGCCGGGGGTGGGGGCCGCCGTGTGCCGCGGAGGCGGGGTGGAGGCGCAGCTGGGCCACATCTGGCCCGAGCGCAGAGCGACCAAATGGAACAGAAGGCGGCCTTTCATCGCGCGCGCGCGGGGAGGGGCGGCCTCCGTTTCTTCTCGCCAAGGGGCGCCTGGAGGACTTCGGGGGGAACCAATCCCCCCGACGTTGGACATTAGCTGGGGGCGGGGGTCCAGGTGTCTTCCCGCTGGAACCTCGGGTCTCCCCCTGTGGCTCAGGTGGCCAAACGCCTCCTCGGTATTAGTTCTCGCTCAGGTCCTCCGGGCGCCGCCTCCGTGCCTCGGCCCGCACCCTCCTATGGGGAGGAAGCCAGGCTTCGGAGGGGAAGTACGCTGCGAGGAAGGAAGGACGTCCCTTGAAGGACGATTGAGCCCAAGGCCTCGGTCCCAGAATCGCAGCCACCGCGCCGAGGGCGCGCCCCTCCGCGTGCCAGACGCCAGGGCGCAGCGCGAGTCGGCGCTGAGCGTCCTCTGCGGGGCCACCGGGGCCAGGCGGGCCCGGAGCCCCACGCCCCTCGGCCCGCGGGGGGCGACTCGGGAGGGGAGGGGTCCGCGGCGCCCTCCCGGCGGTTCCCACGTGGGCCCTGGGGGGGCGGGGACAACGCGCGCAAGGCCCCGCCCCAGGAGCCACTGAGCGCGTGGCGAGGCGGGGCCTCTCCGAGAGACCCCGCCCCCGGAGGCGGGGCCCGGGAGGCGAGGTTTAAGCTCGCAGGGCGCTGGCGGTGCCACCACTGGACGCGCCGCTGCAGCCGGGGTCCTGGGCGCGGGTGTGCGGGGCAGCGCGCACCGGGGAGGGCGCACCGGGCAGCGCGCACCCCACGATGCTCAAGCGCTGCGGCCGCCGCCTACTGCTGGCGCTGGCGGGCGCGCTGCTCGCCTGCCTGCTGGTGCTCACGGCCGACCCGCCGCCGCCGCCCCCGGAGCCTGCGGAGCCCGCGGAGCCCGCGGAGCGCGGCCGGCGCGCGCTGCGCAGCCTGGCGGGCCCCGCGGGGGCGGCCCCGGCGCCTGGGCTGGCGGCGGAGGCGGCGCCCGGAGCGCTGGCCCGCGAGGTGCACAGTCTGTCTGAGTACTTCAGCCGGCTGGCCCGTGCGCGCAGAGACGCGGGCGCGCCGTCCCGGGGCGCCTTCCGTGCGGCCGGCGGCAGCCACCGGCGGCCCCAGGCGGAGCTGCTCACACCCCGCGACGTCTTCATCGCCGTGAAGACCACCAAGAAGTTTCACCGCGCGCGCCTGGACCTGCTGCTGGAGACCTGGATCTCGCGCCACAAGGACATGGTGAGCCCCCCGCAGTCTGGGCGGGCGGGCGAGGTTGGGGGCTCCGGCTCTTCTAGCTGGTGACGGTGTCCCATGGGCGCCAGGCTGCGTCCCTGTCCAGCCACTGGGAACATGTGCTGGTAGGGACGCCAGTCTATGCCCCTTGCAGCCCAGTTTGCCCGGAGGGGCCACTGTGCCCGTCCAGTTGCGGAAGTGTTGGATGGGGACGCGCGTGGCCAGAGCCCTGCGTGGCAGGCACTGACCTTACACCAGCCCCCAAAGCCTCGTGTGTGTTTGGGATACTTCTTCCCCCCAAACACTGGCGCATATTAATAGGACTTTGTTGTCCCCAAACCTCCCCCTTCTGGGCATCTACACTGGGCTCAGCCACTTCCCTGGGGAGGAAGACCTCTTAGAGGTGGATTAGGATTGGGGGGTTAGGACCCCTGGGCACAGGACCGGTCCCCTCCCCCACCCAAGTCCTTGCAATGGGATGGGGGGCCAGTCATTCCTGAAGAGACTCTGAGTTGGGGTGGGGGTTGGTGAACACTGGGGAGTACGTTTCAAAAGAAAGAGAGCCCTGGGTTTGGGGGTCTGTGCAGAGCCTGGAAGCTTATGCTCAACGCACCTCAGCTGAGCATGGACTTCCTCCACACACACAGGAGAGACACACCCCACCTTGAAAACCTCCCTGGAGGCTGCATCGCGCAGTTGGATGGGAGCTGGGCAGGGGCAGTGCGGGCCCTACCGGGTCATGCCCCTGGGCTGGGAGATTCAGGCACTAACTGGACACTTGGGGTCAGGGTGAGGGGCCCTTGACTGGGATCGGGGCTCAGCGGGGACCCCTCACCTCTTCCCCCCTGCTTCAACTGCCCAGGCCTAGGACCCTCTGGCCTCTTGAGTCCTGTTTTGGGGCAGGGCCCCGGTGAGGTCGTGACGAGGGCCAGGGGGCAGGGTCTTGTCTAGTCCGGGCGTGGGGAGGGGGCCCTGGGAGCCCCACGCTAGCCTTCTGGGAACGCAGTGTGCTTTTCCCAGGGGCCGCAGGCGCGGGTTTTGTTTGGCAGCGGGGCCGTTAGGATTCCCAGCGCTGGGCTGCTCTCACGCCGGCCTCTTGGGCAAGGTAACAAAGCCCCTTTCTCCCTCGAGAAAGGCGTCCGGCCTCTTGTGTGTAGCTATGCGCTCCATGGGAACCGCTGCCGGCGCTGGCCACTCAGGTTGCCTGGTGATGAGGGGGCGTACGGGCCCCCCCAACATCCCTGACTGACAGTCCTTGTGGGCAACATCCCCGAACCGGGCCCCTCCCCCCTGCCTCCCTGCTGTGTGACCTTTGGCAGTGATCAGCCCCCTCTGAGCTGCCACCTGCTCTGAGCACCTCTCATCTGGACTTTGGGGGCCTGCTCCAGCAGAGGAAGCGGTTGGGGGTCTCGGGCAGCAGTTCGGGCTGAGCGGGGTGGTCTTGGGGGAGGCCTCAGCCTCCTCGCTCTGAAATGTGAAAGCAGTGCCCTTCCAATGCTGCGTTGCAAACAGACCGGGGGACCTGGAGGTGGGGGGCGAGTCCAGCACCCGCCGGAGGGGCCCCTGTACTTTCCTTCTTGCCAGGGGACCCCGCCCAGGAGCGGCCAGCAGCCCACTTCTGGTGTGCTGTGGGGGAGGGGTCCTCGCACCCGGGGCCGCAGAACGTAGTCCCTCCCAGCCGGGGGCAGTGACTCAGCCCCGGTCTGATGGGGGAGAATCAAGGAAGTCGTCAGGGCTGTGTGGGGGCGGGGAACCAGGGCGGCTGTGTGCCCAGTGGGCATCGGAACTGCACGGGGCTGGGGGGGGGGGCTGCCTGGACGGGGTGCTGTTGAGCAGGACGGAGCCCGGAAAGGGCAACCCGGGCACACGCAGGGGCTGTGCCTGGAACTGCAGCGATTGGGGTGACTGTGGGGTGGGGGGCGGGGGTCAGCAGGGACCACAGGTGCCAGCCTTGGAATCCAGGATGAGGGGCTGGGCCTTTGGCCCCCGCGCCCCTCCCCCACCCCCGGAGCAGGCCCCGCTGCCGCGGTGGCAGCGGCCACAATGGTTGGGGGGAGAGCCTGGCATCCTGTGTTTCTTTGAATCGCAGCTCCAGGAACAATGCCGCTTCCTGTGGGTGTCCGCACCCGCCCTGGCCAGCCCCTCGCCCTGGCTGCCGGGCGCTTCCTCCTCCCCACCCACCCTCTGGGCTGCGGGGAGGGGCCGTGGAGGGCATGGCCCGCTGGGTCAGCACCACCTGGGACCCTGGGTGTGACCAAGGGCTGGGGGGTAGCCCCCTTGGCCTCAGTTTCCCCCTTTCAACACTCAGGTGGTAACGGTGCCCACCTCAGGGTGCTCTGCTCTGGGCGCAGGTGAGCGCTAGTGCCGTTGCCCAGCGCGGGAAACGGAGCCTCCAAGTGGCGGGCGCGGTGCCCAGGCGGCCCGCCCCTCCTGGCTCCTCTGATGTTAGGAGACAGGAGGCCTGGCACCCCCTCCCCCTGCGCCCCACCCTCCCGAGTCCTCCTCCCAGGCGGTAGCCTGGCTCTTCTGAACAAAGGTGACTTTAATCTTCGTAGCCTGGGGCTGGGTTTTTAGGGCACCACCAAAGCGCGGGAGAACAGGCCCTGCTTGATCTCATTAAGAAAGCATTTTCCTTTTCATGGTGTCTGCACGGGCCGGCCTCTGCCTCCCACGGCATTCCTGGGCCGAGAGGCTGTGGCACGGGCGGGGGGCTGGGTGCGAGTCTGTGCGTGCGGGCTGCCCTGGGGTGCCTGCCTGTGTGGAGAGGGTGTGGAGGGAGCCCCGCATCCCCTCAGCTCTAAGCCTGTGATCTGCAGCTTGTGGCCACACCCTGTGCATGCACGTGCCCGCGAAGGTCAGGGGCCGGGCCGGCACCTGGGGCCACCCAGGTGAGGGTGGGCACCCCAGGAGGCCCCCCCGGGGCCTTTGGCCACATGCACCATGCACCAGGCCTGCACTTGCTGGATCCTCCCTGGGACCCGCCCGTGCACCGAAGGAAACCGAGGCCTGGTGGGCACGGAGGCGGGGGTCTCCTGCAGCCCGGGCTCTGGGCGCCCCAGGTTCTGCACTCAGCCGTGCCTGGGTGTGCCCTGTGGCACGCGCTGGGCGGGGCGGGGCGGAGGAAGGAACATTCCTCCCATGTGCCGACCGGCCCAGGCCGGCGCCGGCAGCCCCGGGCCCCCCTTCCCCGGAGCGATCCTGGCAGGGGCTGGCCCTGTGCTGCACAGGTGGGAATCCCCGATGTGGCTCGGGCCGGGCCGGTGTCTGGGCCCGGTGTCCTTGCCTGGGAGCAGCAGGTGGGGGCTGCTGGGTGGCATGGGACCCGGGCACCTGCGGCATCCTGCCTGATCCCTACGGACCAGACGGCGTCTCCAGAGAGCAGCTCAGAGACGGTGACCTGCCTGCTGGTCCCACAGCCAAGGGGTGTGTGTGTGTGGGGGGTGGGGGGCTATGGCGTGACAGCCCAGCCTCGGGGACTGCTGTTCTGTGCCTCCAAGACCCGCAGGACCTCGCTCACAAGCGCCCAGCCCGGCCCAGTTAACCAGGCCAGCTGTATGGTAATGGGCAGCGCGACTCCTGCTTAACGCGGCCGAGTTAAGGCCAGCGGGGCCACCGCGGCTGGGACAAAGCCGGCGGACAATGCCGGGTGATTCATCCTCCCTCCAGGCCCTTTGTCCAAGAGGGCCTGGCAGCCGCCCAGCCGGGGTCTTTGTCCCGGACTGATTGAGACTTGGCTTCCCTACCCGGCCCCCTCTGCGCTGTGTCAATAAGGGTGTGTGCCCGCCAGGTGTGCAGGGCGGGCCTGGAGCCGGTTACCTGGCAGGTGGGCGGAGGACCCCACCTGGCTCGTGCCTGCACAGCTGCCAGGCGACCTTGGGCCCGTCTGTTGACACGGGCGTGGGAAGGGAGGGTGTCTGCAGGAGCCGCAGCTCTGCCCCTGTTCAGGCTGGGCCCCACCCAGTACACGTGGGGAAACTGAGGCCCGGAGAGAGGTGGGGAGTGAGTGTGGCAGAGCTGTAGCCGCTGAAGCCACAGGCGGCCCAGCCCTGGACACAGCCCGCCCCCCCAGAACCGACAGGGTCCAGGGTGGGGGACCCAGACCCACCGGGTTCAAGGCCATGTTTCTCCTTCTAGACGTTCGTTTTCACCGACGGGGAAGACGAGGCCCTGGCCCGGCGCACGGGTGAGCCCTGGACTTGGGGAGGCGCGGGGGCCGCCCCCCGGAGGAAGTCGTCCCCCCACCCCCCTCCCGCAGGGGTCGCAGAGGCCGCGGGCCTGGGAGGGCCCCTCACACAGCCAGTTTGCTCTGTGGCCCGCCCCACCACTCGCCCCCCGATTCTCATGCAAATGAAGCCCTTTCAGCTCCCGGGCGTCTTTGAGCGACAGGTGGCTGGTGCTGGGAAAAAGGCTCCTGAATGGGCAGGGGCGGGGCCCTGGGGGGGCTGGGGGGGTCTCTGGACCCGTGTCCTGCAGGGGGGGGGGGGGGAGGGGGCCAAGTGGCCAGCCCTCCATCCAGCCGGCTCTACCCTGCAGTGCTCGCGGGCCTGCTTGCTGTGTGACTCCAGGCCAGGCGGCCGCCCTCTCTGAGCCATCTGCGACCCCATGACAGCCCCTCCCCTTGTCCGCAGGCAACGTGGTCAATACAAACTGCTCGGCTGCTCACAGCCGCCAAGCCCTGTGCTGCAAGATGGCCGTGGAATACGACCGCTTCATCGAGTCCGGGAGGAAGTGAGTGTCCGGCAGGGGGCCCGGGGGTCTGGGAAAGCCCCCTGCGGGCTCCTGTGCCCCTCATCCCCTGGTGGCCCTGCCTCCCCCCCAGGTGGTTCTGCCACGTGGACGATGACAACTACGTCAATGTGCGGGCCCTGCTGCGCCTGCTGGGCGGCTACGCCCACACGCAGGACGTTTACATCGGCAAGCCCAGCCTGGACCGGCCCATTCAGGCCACAGAGAGGGTCAACGAGAGCAAGATGGTGAGCCGCCTGCCCCCCCCGCGCCCGCAGGGAGGGGGCTGGGGGGCCCTGGAGGCCGTGGGGGGGCCCTGCCGCCTGGGAGAGGCCTCACGTCGTACCCCCTCCCCCAGCGTCCTGTCCACTTCTGGTTTGCCACGGGCGGGGCTGGCTTCTGCATCAGTCGTGGGCTGGCCCTGAAGATGAGCCCGTGGGCCAGGTGAGTGCTCTGGGCACAGGTGAGGCTGTAGGACCAGCCAGGTCACCCCAGGTCCCTGGTGTCCCCAGATGGGGCCTGGCTTGGCGTATTTTTGCCGTGGCAGGTATCCCCAACCTCAGGGACCTGGAGTCGGGGGTCCCCACACTCCCCACCTCCTGCCAGCAGGTGCCAATCCCTCGGTCCCCAGCCCTGGGCAGGACTCCTCATGTGCCCCACAGCCCTGCGCCCAGAAAGCACCAGGTGGGGTCGAGCAGGGCGGGCATCAGTGCTCAGGGAGGCGCTGGGCAGCTGCTGGCAGGAGAGCCCACCAGGGGCACAGACGTGGCTGCAGCCTGCTCCCCGGAGCTGGTCTGCCTCCTCCCGGACGGAGCCAGGCCTCATGGCTGTGTGACCTCCGCCTGGCGGGTCCTGCCCAGCTCTCTCCCTGTCGGGGGTCCTGCCTGGTTCTCTCCCTGTCCGGGATCCTGCCCGGCTCTCTCCCTGTCGGGGATCCTGCCCAGCTCTCTCCCTGTCGGGGGTCCTGCCTGGTTCTCTCCCTGTCCGGG
>PVKE010000875.1:0-118503 GCA_004027555.1 Craseonycteris thonglongyai | reverse complement strand
TGGGCACCAGATATATCGGGTTGGAGGGGGACCTGATTCTGGGAGCTGGGCACATAATGCGATGCATGGGTGATGTGATGTGGAGTTGTACATTGGGAAACTGTCTGATTGTTACCAACCAATGTCACCCCATTAAATTTAACAATAAAATATAATAATATTAAAAAAAAATTATATAACTTTACATATGAAAAATGCTATTTAATGTCACTTTTTTTTTTTTTAAGATTTATTTTTATTGTTTTTGACAGAGAGAGAAATACAGAGACAGAGAGTAGGGGGAGGGCCTAGAGCAGTCTCCATAGTTGTACATCATTGTTTTTTCCACATAGTTTCATTCCACAGGTGGGAGTGGGGCTGCACAGGGCAGGAACTGGGCCGGGGTCTCGCCCCAGTGAAAACTGAATTGGGGGCACTCCCCAGTTCAGTATATGGGTCCACACGGGCCGGGGCCGGGATTTGATCCTCGGTCCCCAGGGCTGCAAAGTGAGCGCTTAACCCACTGAGCCATCCTGGCTTCCCCTAATGTCACTTTTTAAGAAATAAATTCTGAATTTTTTAGAAATACTACCGGTACTATTTTCAGTATATGAAACTGATACTGAAATACAGTCTCTGGGTTAGCTCAGGATCTGATTGAAAGCTTGTCTGTAGACTTCCTCCTTATGCAGTTTCACCTATACTTTGAGCAGTTAGGTTGTTTTCTTAGAAAGTGACACCTAAACTGAGGCAAACAAAAACAGTTTTTTTAATAAAATTTAAGAAAGGTCTACAACCAAAATTTCAATACAATGAAAAAAAATAACACTATTTGTCCCTTGCCCAACTGGAAAACAATTAAAAGTCACAGCCCCATTCAAACAAAACATCACCACCACAAAATCCAGAAAGAAAACTGCCAAGCAATGAGAAGGAGCTAAAGTCATAAAGATGCACTAGATTTCAAGGATGAAAGCAGTAAGACCAATGACAGAATTAAAATGGCCCAAAAACAGATTGATCACTGGGAAAACCAGTACTTGGAGTTAAAATCCCAGCTCCTAAGAAAGACACTGAAAAAAACATTACTGCTCAAGTTTCATACGTAACTAGATAGGTCAGACACAGACTTCAATTAAACCTCGAGCTAAACCACCACAGCTTGCCCAGTACTAGATCCCCCACACCTCTAATATTACTAGCCGAGAAATGTGAATCCCCTCCAAAACTAGAACCGACTTGAGTTCTATATACACGAAAAGTTTGCAAAGGAGAAAAGCAGAGAGACGTGTGTTATCCTACTGTCTTTCTAAATAGATTAAAGCCAATGCTCAATTTCCCTCATTACAATTAGTGGAATTAATGGTGGAAAAATACACATATAATAGCTTATTTCCCTAACTTTTCCTGAATGCAGAGACTTTAATACTTCAGTTAAGAAGGAGTGATGTACTAGACTTGATTTCACTTTCACTATAAATTGCTTCTAAATATCTAATTGTTTTTAAATATCCACACAAAATACATTCTCTCCCAAAAAGGAAGCAATTTGGAAAGCCTTCACCAAACCAGAATTTGTCTAAATTCTAAAGTAATAAGCAAATGATGAAGACATCCTTCTAGGAATTTCAATTGTTACATGTAGCACAGATTACTAGTTAGATGAAAATTTTATAAAGTTATGAGTTGTCAGAGTATGGGTAGTATATATTTGAAGTCATAAAACTGGGTATGGTCATTCCAGGAGTGAGTGCAGACAAATAAAAAAGGATCAGGGACTGAATCCTGGGATACACCATTAAGAGAAGAGAGGACAAAGAAGGAACCAGTAGAGGAGGAAAATCAAGGCTGCTGTGGTATCTTGCCAAATCACTGTTCATCACCATATTATTACTTATGCTTTACTATAGTTGCTGTACTTTATTTTAAAAACAAAACAATAGAGAAGCCTGGATGGCTCAGAGGGTTAAATGCTTGCTTTGAAGCCCTGGGGACCGAGGATCAAATCACGGCACTAGTCCGTGTAGACCTAAATGCTGAACTGGGGTGTACCCCAGTTGGGTTCTTGCCCCCTGGTTTGGCCCCTGGTTCAAGGGGGCATGCCTCCCATGTGGGAGGCCCCAGCCCAGTTCCTGCCATGCATGGGCCCCGCCCACCTGTGTGGAACGAAACCATGTCAAAAACTGCTGATGTACAACTATGGAGACTGGTCTGGGCCCTCCCACTTCTCTCTGTCTCTGTCAAAAACAATAAAAAAAAAAAATAAAAAAAAAAATATATATATATATATACACACACACACACACACACAAAACAAAAATCCTTTAAGATGTTACTATGAGTTCACATTCATAGACCCTAAATAACTTGACATAAATTGATAATAGCTTATATTTTATAGACTATCTACCAAAAACTGTAACTAAATTATACAGGTCAATACAGTCTTTACTGTTAATAACAGTAACATTTCTTGACTACTTTGTGCAGTCAACATTTTAATTCTCACACAATGTATAAGCTAGGTACTATTACTATACCTGTATCAGCAAGCACAGAAACTGCAGTTTACAGAGGTTACAACATTTACCCAAGCAACACAATTTATAAGTGACAATTAGAACTTTATGATATGTTTATACCTTAAGCATTACTGATGTTAAAGTTAATAAAGCTATTCCTCTAACAGAATACTGACAAGCATCCAAGTTTTAAAGTTAGACAACCAAAGAATAGGAAATATATTTCTGTGTATCTGCTGTGCAGATAAATGACAAGGAAATGCTATTTAAATGAATTTGTAATACTCTTCCTTCTGTTATTACAACTCCAATACAAATCTAAAAATAGCAGTACCAAACAAATCCATCAGTAGCAAATATATATTTTTTTAAGCCATCCTATACACACACACACAGAAAACTTTTGAATCTTAACTAAATTCCATTTTTTATAGTACTATTTTACCTAGAAAAATCTACAGCATATTAACTGACCTGCTATCATTCATAGTATCAGTTGCATAAAATCCTTATATTTATTTTATAATACAGCTTTGTAAATACATTAGTCTAAGATATGTCAGCCAAATTAAATGACAAATTAAATTTATCCTGTCACCTAACAAAAAAAAATCTTAACTTGAAAAGGAAAAATAGTTACCTAGGAAAATAAGAAATAAACGAGTACTGGGTGAAAATGTTTTGTATATATTTCACATAATATAGATAAACTTCACTATAAGCTTAGTAGCTAGGTTAATGAAGAATATCTTTAGCTACTTATAGCTATAGTAATATCAGCTCTTAAAGCTTACTGCCTCAAAACAAGGTGGTACATTACTGAAGTAATTAGGTATCTAAATAGAGTAACATTCATCTTAACACTTAAAGGATAATTACTTCGAAAATTTGCTTAAAACCTCAACACCGATTTGTGGGAGAAGAGGACACTTTTTAAACAAGAAATACAGTTCCCACTAATTTTAAGCCTTTCTAAAGTCTCTGCATTTGAACAGGTTCCCAACTTCTAGAGCGCTAATTGAAAAAACAGATATATTAGCTTATAAAATCATTCTGGTGAGGAGTTCTCTCTTATAAAATTGACTATTTATAGTCAAGCAAGGTGAGGCAATCAAGTGGTGTTACTTTTCCTTCTGCCTCAGGTTCCAATGTGGCTCAGCATGGGCAAGACAGGATCAGTATTACTTATTTTCCCTTTCGCTTCACACACCAATATGACTTAACACAACACTCTTTCAGCTCCTGCCTTTATTTAAAATCTTGACTTTTACATTTGTTCACAAATTTTTTCATTTTGTAAGGATTACAATAAAATATTATTTATCTTAATTATGGTGATTTTTGCCCCTCCCCTGTAAATTTTACGCTAGAGTGGCTTCACCACAGACCCAGTCCTGGTCCAAAGAAGACACTGAAATCTCTACAATTAGACTGTCATTAACTATAGTGTATTTTGCTTTTAAAAGAATGTGTAAAGAATCACCTTACTGATTTAATATTTCAGAAGGAGAATTAGTCAAAGAATTAAGTTTAAAATTCATAATAGTACTAATGGTGACAGTGCTGCTATGAGAATAAAGCACTGCTATTTACAGAGTGTTGGATACCAGACACTAATGCCAAACACTTAATTTAATTAATCGTTTATTTAATTTTCCAAGCAGTCTATAAAATTAGATATTATTTTTTTAAGATTTATTTTATTGTTTTTGACAGAAACAGAGAGACAGAGAGAAGAGGGAGGGCCCACAGCAGTCTCCGTGGTTGTACCTCATCAGTTTTCCACATGGTTTTGTCCCACCCAGATGGGCAGGGGCCATGCAGGGTGGGAAGTGGGCTGGGGGCCTCTCACATGGGAGGCACGTCCCTTGAGCCAGGGACCAAACCAGGGGGCCAAGAACTGAACTGGGGGCCTCCGCATGGGAAGCACACCCCAGTTCAGCATGTGGGACTGCATGGGCCAGGATTCGATTCTCCGTCCCTGGGACTGCAAAGCAAGCACTTAACCTGCTGAGCCATCCCAGCTTCCCCATTATCATCATTTTTTAATTGAAAACATTAAACTTTGAGAACTTAATTTCTCAGAAATGTGCAACTAACTAGGAAGTAGCAGGGTTGGAATTGGGCCCAATGCTGCTTCAACTAATTATTAGTATTTTTAATATTTTAACTATATTCTAAATATTTTCTTCTAAAAATATTAAGACAATGGGAAGATATAAATCAAACCACTATTCATAATGTAGTGTGCTGTTCAGAAATGCATGAACAAATTTAAGATCAAATTATATTTGTACTAGGATTTATAAACAATTGTTTCTTTCCCTCTAAAAACAAAGTTTTCCTCCTCAAAGAATATATAATATTTTACTACTTCCTACATAATAAAATAAAAAATCAGCAATTTAAATGCTTCCCCATTGTAAACTCAAAAAAATTAATATATCTGTCTGAATCCTATTTTTAACACTGGTATTCAACTGAAAAACTACTGCAGATAAAATTAGAGTTTGTATTCTAATACTAATGTAGACAAATCAGACCTTTAAAAAGTATTTTCCATATATTTGTAACTCATAAAATTCAATACCATATAAATTTATAAACTTCAGGGCAAAAAGACAAAAACAAGAACAAATAACCCCTGCTCATTAAGGATATAACCAATATACATACAAGGAAAATACCCCCCCCACACACACAAAAAAATTCTGGTTCTATTACCATCTTATTCTGCACTCACAGTACCATATAAAAAGCAAATTAATAAAATCACATGGTCTCAGCATTTTTTTATTTTTTTATTTTTTAAGATTTTATTAATTTCTGACAGAGAGAAACAGAGACAGAGAGAAGGGGGAGGGACCAGAGCAGGCAGTCTCCACAGTTGACATTAGTTTTCAATATAGTTTTACTCCACAGGTGGGTGCGGGGCTGCGCAGGGCAGGAACTGGGCTAGAAGCCTCCAGCATAGGTCCCGGCAAGAACTGAGATGGAGGCACACCCCCGCTCAGCACGCGGTCCGCATAGGTCTGGGCCGGGATTTGATCCTCGGCCTCTGGGGCTTCAAAGCGAGCACTTAACCCGCTGAGCCATCCCAGCTTCCCCTCAGCATTTTGATATTACAATAAAATACCGTTCAGAAGCATCTAGTGCTGAAGCCAAGTGGTTCAACAGCATTATTCTAATACGCTGGTGGCAGGGGCTGTTTATATTGTGCTCCATCAGAGGCACTCCAGGAAACTGGAGGACTTAAACAGAAAATAAAGGCACCTAACAGCAAAATAACCTACACATATGGATATTTTAGAGCAGAAGGGAGTGAAAAAAAGGAATGGCTTTACTGCAAAATTTACCTAGTAACTAAGGATATTGGCGGTGATAATGACCAACAACACAAAGCAACATTTGTTTATTATCTCTGTGTGTGTGTCTTTAGAGACAGCACCAAGCCACTTAGAAAATAAGAGCTATTCCAGCATTTTTAAATTTTGAAAGTAAAACACACAAAGCTTTGTTCACTAGTGTTTTGCTTATAGAAGATAAAACAACTTGGGTCACATTTCCACTCAAAGACAAAGAACAGTCCTCCAAACCTGTTTCTAGTCAATTGTTCACTTAATTTAAACAGAACCTTCTCTTTCATTTTATAACTAAATTAGAAGTCTGCCCATATGTTTCCACCCACCAAGAACCTAAATATAAAAAATCATTTTTCCACAAATTATGAAGTTATTTTAGCTTCATCTCCAAACAGTCCCTCTACATAAACTCACTCAATAAATATTCGTTGTTATTACTTCCATTATTTCCAATATTACCTAAATACAAACTTTGCATTTAAGGATTATGCAAGCTTGTCCAACTTCTGGTCCATGGGCCACATGCAGCTCAGGATGGCTTTGAATGCAGCCCAACACAAATTTGTAAACTTTCTTAAAACACTGAGATTTTTTTTTTTTGGTGATTTTTTCCCCCAGCTCATCAGCTATCATTAGCATTAGTGTATTTTACGTGTGGCCCGAGACACCACTTCTTCCAATATGGCCCAGGGAAGCCAGAAGGTTGGACACCTCTAATGTAACTCAAGAGACCCAGAGTTTTGAGGTGTTTTAAATTTGACTTTAACATCTAAACTATCAGCACACCTTTGCTATTAACAGATGGAACCAAAACCCAGTCCATCACTAATTTAATGTGTTTCACAACAAAAACTATTTTACTGCTTTAAATTTTCAACATCTGTGTAATACATTTAAACCACAGGGCTAGACTGACAACTACTCAAGTACTGTTTATGAAGCCAAATGAAACAAAAGCAAGTAAGTCTGAAAAGTACTAGTCACTGTACCTCCTTTTGTTATGAACGTAAAATTAATTTAAAGAACTCTTTTACTCATAACCAAGCAGATTTCAATCTTAGTTTAATTTTATGTATCTTCAAATTTTATTTCAGCCAATTAAAATCTAGGAGAGACTACATACAATACATAAGCATTTAAAGCAACATTATTTACAATAGCAAAAATTCACAGCAACTTAAAAATCTTAAACAGAAAAAACTAAGTAAATCTTACTACAGTTTTAGAGCTATATCAAGCATTCATTAAAATTATGATTATAAAGACTATGTAGAAGGTAATATAAAATATTAATACATTAAAAGTACATTACATAAAATTAAATGTATAGTTCTTGATAAATATGCATATGAAAATTTTTTAGTGAAAATGCAACAAAGTGAACACAGTGATAGCATGATAGAATAATATGGTTTAGTCTTTTCTTTCTCCAAATTCAAACATTTTTTGTGATGCCGTTTTCTAACTCAAAATGCAGTAAAATCTAAGTGAACAAGATCGAAGGTATTATAGAACATACCTTAATAAATTTAAACTTTAAAAATTACTCATTTATCTGTAGCTCTCCATATCTCACTGAAACATATCCTACTTTAAGTTCCTATAAAGATCCCAATTCACATTTTGGGCAGAAACATTTAGTGGAATTCCAGAGAACCAGGGGGTGGGGTAGGGGAGAGGGGCATGACAACATGTTCTTTGTAGGAGGAAGAACAGTAAAAAGATACACTTCTAATATCGTGGACACTCACCCCTGTGGTCTCCTTAACTTTACCATTACCAGTAATTGCAACACCTCCACAATCTCACTTTTAAACCTTCTATTCACTGACAACCACCCTCTTATCTTTCCACCTCACTCTCACTAATACCTCAACTTCAACAATCTTTTAACTCCACAGGGATCTTCAATCCAGATCCTATCATTTACCACTGTCCTTCATCATCCCTACTCCCATGTTTACTCTTTTCTTTATATATTACAACTTAAATTCCAGTCAGTCATCATAATCACTGCCCTGTATTTACAATCTTGTTCCTCTCACTTAATCATACTCCCCTGGAAAAACCGCATTACTGATTAAACCCAATTCTCTTTCTACCCAGTACTTGCACCTCCAGATCTAAACCTAACTTTAAAAGCACACAAGCATGCTCAAGTGGCAATCCTACACTATTTATTTCCCTGATCCATTTTCTCTCCCACTCTCCTGGGTGATTTCAAATTGATATGAGTTAATTAATTCTCTTTCTTACAATAAAATGACAATAAATATAGAAAGAATACATGAATTAGAATATCACCCTTTGGCAACCATCATGGTAAAAATTAATTTAGATGAGCAACATCAATGAATGTTAAAACTAGTTGATAAAAGTAGAAATACAGACACAATTTTACATAGTTTCAAAATAACTGTCCACAAAATATTTATTACAAAATAAGAGGGGGAATAAAAACTTACGTAGTAGACATCATCTTTAAACAAGTAATCAAAGTTAACACTATCCAGTCCGATAAACTGTATACCACCAAATAGGATTCATTAAGAATACCACATCACTTCTGTGAAATTGTAGCCCAAAATACATATTCTGGTTCTAATCATCAGGCAACATTAGACGAACCCAAATTGAGGGATATTCTACAAAATATGTGCCTTGTAATCTTCACAATTGCGAACAACTTAAAAATCAGGAAAGACTGGGGAACTGTTCCACATTGAAGGAGGTTAAAGAAACATGAGAAGTGAATGTAATGCATGACCCTAGATTAGTTCCTTTTGGTCTTAAGAGAACATTACTATTTGGGCAATTAACAAAACTTGAGTGAGGTCTCTAAGCAAAGTGTATACAGAAGTTTTTTAAACTTTTCTGTAAATCTGAAATTGTTTCCAAATAAGACGTTATTTTTCTTTTTAAAAATCACACCACAAAGTATGTTCCTGACTCAGGAAATAGCCTTCGAATTTGCTATTGCCTTCTGTCTAAAATGCTCATATCCAGGTATCTGTACGGCTAACTCTCCTATTTCCACCAGGTCTTTACTTAAAAGTCACCTTTTCAGGAATACCTTACTATCTAAACTGTGAACACCTCAGATAGTCTTATCTGAATACCTACCGGTACCTATTATATTTCAGTCATCCAACCTCCCCTCCCGAAATCATAAAAACTAAAGAGAATACAAAACACAAAAATGCAGTTTAATAATCCTAAGTATGAAACCAATCATTTAATATAAAAGCTATGTCAAGGTTTTTCTTCAAGAGATTTTATGAATAGCTGAACTAACTAGTTATGCAAAATAAAAGTCAGGGGAAGCTGGGATGGCTTAGTGGGTTAGGCGCTCACTTTGCATCCCCGGGGACCGAGGATCAAATCCCGGCCCCGGCTTGTGCGGACCCATATGCTGAGCTGGGGAGTGCCCCCAGTTCAGTTCTCACTGGGGTGAGACCCCGGCCCAGCTCCTGCCCTGTGCAGCCCCGCCCACCTGTGGAATGAAACTATGTGGAAAAACCAATGATGTGCAACTATGGAGACTGTCCTGGGCCCTCCCCCTTCTCTCTGTCTCTCTCTGTCTCTCTCTCTCTCTCTCTGTCAAAAACAATAAATAAATCTTTAAAAAAATATAAAAATAAAAAATAAATAAATAAAAGTCAAATCAAGACAGTCTAAAGATAGTTTCTTTTCTTGGTAAATCTCTCTGTAAAAAGTATTGGTATGTTTAATTTTCCTTTTAATTTAGACCACATTATGGTAATCTAATCCCAATTTTTGGTGAATTTTCTTTTTTAAGGGAAGTAGCTTGACTGAATTTTTGTGACTTGATATTAACAGTGACCACAACTCTTAGGAAATACTAACAAACATGAGCTTGGCCATTACTATAAAGTCTTACGAAAGGTTAAAGTTGGAGTTGGGGAATCACAAGATTATATAAAGGTCAGTATTACAAGCATGATCACTACAAAATATTCCATTTTGTACTTATTCTTGAGAACACCAAACAATGTTTTATATATCTCAGCATGCTCAATACTACAACTTATAAATCCATGCTCTATGACTAAAATTTATAAAAATGTAAGTTCTGTTGAAGGAAGAAATCATAGATTGTATATAACACTTGGTGATCACAAATGCTATTTACAATTATTTTAAGTTATGCAAGATTACTTAATTCTTTAGAATCTTGATGCATATAAATGATATACATTCTCATCTACTCTCCTCCTGTGTGAGAGAACTGTCTATTGGGAGAGACTAAATCTATTCAGAACAATGAGCCCCTATATCTGAACCTGTATCCTAGATTTTACCAACACAGGTGACACTTCTCAACTAGCTCTGAACTCAGCATAAGAATAACTTATGTATCAAACCCCTAAAATTTTCAGTATCTGGTAACTAAATTGGGACACAAAAAAGAAATTAAGTAATTTGTGGATAACATAACGGAGATTTCTACCTCCACCAATGATAGACTTAATTTGTTGCAAGCCAATACTACCACTGAGACTAAAATGGAGAGCACAGGGGTATACAAGTTGGTGAGCCTAAAGTTGACTACAGAGCTGCAGCGCAGATCCAGCACTCTCACAGGGTTGGGAATATAGAAATTAAGAGTTCTGAACCTCACAAAGGAAAGCAAAGGCACTAAAGGGTTATACCCCAGGAATAAATAAGGAAAAAAATAATAATACAAATAGACCAACCCTCAAAAGACTGAAATCTGCCTCCAATCAGTTCAGTCTCTGAATAGATTAAGATATCTACCTCAATCTTAAATTGGCTGACAGAAAACATAAATCCCCTCCGAGGAAAGATAACATTACCTAATTATCTAAGCAGTTTTTCATATACAATGTCCAGCAGTCAATCAAATATTATCAGTTATACCAGAAGATAAAACTAAAATATTATAAAACCAAGAGTTAACAAAAAAATTTTTTTAATCATATCTACAGGAGATCTAAAATTTAATAAACTTCAAAACCACCACTTGATAGAAAGATGGAGAATTTCAGCAGAAAACCTGAAATTTTATCAAATAATCAAATGAAAATTCCAAAACATAAAGTAAGGGAAACCTTATTAAGGACAAAACTAAATGTGAAGCACATTCCCAATGGTTTAAAACAGTTAAAATTACATTTTAAATGTAGCAAAAAACAAAAACTCAGAAGTTACATTTTTATTTCTTACTCTACATTTTCTACTTTTCTATAATAACCATATATTACTTCTATAATCAGGAATGCAATAAACACCTAAAACGGTATCTATGATATTTCCTGTCAAGCCATTTAACAAAGAACAGTCTCATTTGTCAGTTAACTGGGCAACACTATACAACAATCTCTGAAAATTTCTTCAAAACATAGTGAGAAGCTTTCATCAAAATGTAGATTGGCAAGCAGGGCTTGATAGAGATGAAAGATTTCACTTTTCTAAACAACCTCAGCCTGAAATTAAAACCAATAATTACATTATTAAATGACATATATCTAAACTTGTAACAATAGAATCCAGTACTTTCTTTAGTTCCAATCTGATTTACCTGCACTTCAGATACTCAATAGATGTTGTATATCTGTGCTGTCCAATAAGATAGCCCCTAGCCACATGTGACTACTGAGCACTTGAAATAAGGCTCATAAAAGGAACTGAATTTATTTTATTTTAATCAGTTTAATTAACTTAGCCATGTGTAGCTAATGGCTACCACATTGGTCAGAGGCATATTTGGATAGTCTTGGATAGCTCTCTTAAAGGAATTACTCAATACAACTACCCTCAACTGTCAGCAGTCAAACTTGAGAAGTTGGAAAAGTAGGTAAGTACTGTAAAAGAAGAAAAGAAAAAAAAGAACAAAGGTTAGTGGAAGGGGATGCAATGAATGAGTCTTAACACCCAAGAAAATTCAGAATTTATACATTTGATACATAATATTACCAATTTTAAACAATTTTCCTTGTTAAATTTACATCTACACTCTGTTCATTACTAAAGAGAAAAAGCATGCCAGATTTGTAAAATAAAAGTAGCATTAAGAAATTCTACAGCTGGGAATGGCAAATTCTTCCACAGTATTTAATTTCCTGCACTCCATAAAAGGACAGACTCAACAAACTAAAAGGTTATACAAACAAGGACTTATTCTCAATAGTTCTGGCATCTGTCTCTTCTACCAGTGAATTTCTTTCAGGTATGTAATCAGTCTTCATTTCACTTAAGAGATAACAGGTAAAACAGGTTCTAAAATACACAGGCTTTAAAATTATTTTGCCATAATAGATTATAAAAATTAACTTTCTTTAAGAAGTAAATGTTTTATGTGATCATGTATTTTAAGTAAATCTTGGCACTCATACTTCTAGAATGTGATGTTTGTTCTGTGATTGCTTTTATGTCATTACAGAATAGTAAGAGTATGCTAATACAAAATAATGAAAACCAAAACTACAGGGAAATTTTTCAATGAATTAATTGAGTTTTAGAATAGACTAGAAGAGTCAAGCTGTTTTCTTCAGATTTTAAGTCTAGTGATTTAAAACTAACCATACCTCAAACTAATTAAACCTTTAATTGAAGGTTTAATTCAATGGAAGGACACTACCACAGTTAAAAGACTTACCGGTAAACAAAGGCTAGGCTGAGGACTTCAGAATAACCATCATCTATATGGTATAAACCATAAAATGAATTATCAGTAATCTAGGGGTTTATGGTTTTCAACTTTGCAGGTTTAGGAAAGTATATTTTAACTTCTCATTTTTTTAATAAACAAAAAAATAAGTGTCCTGAAACAATTAGTTATTTGTACAGGGTGCTCCCTAAGTAAAGAGATTCATTTACTAACTAGAAGATGTCTCAGAAATAAAGATTTAAAACAATGGCATTAGAAAAGTCATGGCTTAGTGAAAAAAGTGTGTGATTTGGAGTCAGAAAGACTTGAAATGAAACATGAACTCTATCTACCACTACTATCAGGTTAAATAACTTCTCTTAACCTCAAAAGCATCAGTAAACAGAGAAAATAATACAACATTGTAGGCCTGTTGTAAAACAATGAAGAAATTAAAGTGTCTGTAAAACACCAGGCATATACATAAAAGGAACTCTAATAAAGGCTAACTATTAATTTTTAAAAGCTATTAAAACCCAAACAAGTAGCCCTAGGCTTTGCTACACATTTTTAACATCTTATTTCCTTGGCAACGTTCAAGAAATGATGGTAATTTTTAAGTATCTTAGGTTTGAATTAGGTTCAGCTGAAAGAGACAGAAAATGTCCCTCAGACATCTGCCTCAAAACAGTTAAGGATCCATATATTAATAGTAGCTCTAACAATCATTAGGGACCCAAGTGCCTCAGTTTTGTTACCATCAACCTGAATCTATTAACTTCTACCTCATGACTCAGGACAGTTAGCACCAACACCAAAACCAAAAAAAAGTGACAATTATACATAACTTTCCTACCAGGAATCTTACTGTACGTTACTCAAAGTTCATAAGCCACAACTTACTCATGTGGCCACCCAATCAGACACAATATCATGAACTGCTTTAAAAAAAAAAATTCGGATCCCACACTGGGTCAGAGACTTATGTTACCCCCTCTCACCCTCACCACAGACCTTGTGAACAATAAAAAATAAATAAATAAGTAAAATAAAATAAAATAAAATAAAAATTCGGGGGAAGCCAGAATGGCTCAGCGGGTTAAGCGCTTGCTTTGCAGCCCCCGGACCGAGGATTGAATTCTGGCCCCAGCCCCTGTGAACCCACATGCTGAGCTGGGGTGTGCTTCCCATGCGGAAGGCCCCCAGCCCGGTTCCCATCCTGCGTGGACCCCGCCCACCGGTGTGGAAGGAAGCCATGTTGAGAACTGATGACGTACAACTATGGGGACGGCTCTGGGCCCTCCCCCTTCTCTCTGCCTCTATGTCCGTCAAAAACAATAAAAAAATCCAGTGCCGGAAGAACTAACTCTGGGTGGTGGGCGTGCAGTGCAATGCATGGACGATGTGTTCTGGAATTGTACACCTGGAGCATGTGAAATTTTTACTGGCCAATTAATGTCACCCAATAAATTTAACAATAAATAAATAAAGAAAAGAAAAATGAAAAAGAAAATTGTGTGTGTGTGTGTGTGTGTGTGCATGTGCGGGTATTCCATTCAGCTGAAACCAACTAAATCCCAGGCGTTCTCCTAGTACAGAAGTAGAATACAATAGCTCCGTGGGTCAGTAACAGATTCTGTGATTAATATATCTACTTTTCTAAAATTCTTTACTACCAAGTTCCGTCAATAAACACTATCTCACAGTGCAGTTGTAATCAGCTGGATTAGATCTCATTTTAAATAATTTAACATTTAAATGTAAGAAAGACATTCACAATAGGCCCTTTGAAGAGACAGTACTGATAACAAAAGCAAACAGTTCTGCCAAGTGCCAGTGCTATGATAAACACTTTACATAAATTATGGCATATAATAAAATTATCTCATACAGATCTTACTCTAGTCTGAAAATGGGTTTTTATTTAATGTTTAGAGGATTAATTGAAATATCTACAGCCTCCAATTTCAGTGAGAATGGAATAACAGGTACTGGTTTACCCACCTGTCCCACCCCACCTAAACAACTAAGCAACCAGAAAAGAAAAAGTGAAACAATTTTCAAAGTGTTTAAAAATTAAAGATAATGAAGGACAGTAATCCCTGAGAGAAGAATGAAGTGAGCCCAAAGACGGTGGTAGCTTAGCACCTGAGACAATATCCAGGTGATCATGCCGGGAGAGGAAACCCACACTGAGTTGCAGTCATTCTAGATTGAAGAGAGCTGGAACCCAGGGAGGCCCAAGACAGTTACAAGGCAGAGTACCAGAGAGGAGACAGATGAACAAAGAGACCCCAACAGATATGCAGAAGGTCCTGCTCAGAGAGTACTGATCATTGCATATATGTAAAATTTCTCAAAACCAGAGGGGAAAATACCAGAAAGGAGTAGGAGAACAATCCCTAGAACTGAGAGGGTTGAAAATAGGTCTTGCCATACTAACCAGCATGTAAAACCTTTTAAATTTGTGGGCCTGAGGTGGATTACTCAAAAGAGTTTTGCCCCAGTAACATGAAAAATTAGCTCTAGATTAACTACTGTTTTTTATTTACATTAACAAAGCAAGACACAAAAAAATCAAATTGTTTTCAAGAAACACAACTATGTCCTAGAACAAGGTTCAACACTATAATACAGAAATAGCTAGACCCAAAAAGGTAAAACTAGTAATATCTGACATAAAAGCCTAGGAACCAAAAATTCAACACGTAAGAAAAAAAAAGTCAACTGAAACTGACCAGGAAGTGACATAACATAAATAATAAAATCATCAAATTAGTCATGATAACTATATTCACTATGTTCAAAAAGCCACAGGATATAAAAAGGAATAAAGTACTACTACATTCCAAAACATGGATGAACCTTGAAAGCACTGTAAGTGAAATAAGCCATACAGAAAAAGACAAATATAGGAGGTATCTAGAACAGGCAAATTCACAGAGACAGAAAATACAACAGAGGCTACCAAGTACTGGTGGTAATGGGGACCTGGGGAGTTATTAGAGCCTAATGGCTATAAATTTCTGTTTCAGCTGATAGAAAAGTTGTGGAAATAGATTGTAGTAATGGTTGCACAATACTATGAATGTACTTAGTGTCACTGAATAGTACACATGAAAGTGGACAGAATGGTAAATTTCATGTTATATATATTATACCACAATAAATAAAAAGAGGTTCAAGAAACACAGGAAAGATTAAGTGATATATATACAAAAGGACACAAATCAAAACTATAAAGATAAAAAAAAGTAACGTGTTCAGATGGCAAATAAAGGGTGTCCCAAAATTCACACAAGAAGTAATTTTGATAGAAAACACAGGTTTGGGGAAGCCGGGATGGCTCAGTGGGTTAAGCGCTCACTTTGCAGTGCGGGGACCAGGGATCGAATCCTGGCCCCGGCCCGTGCGGAACCATATGCTGAGCTGAGAGCTCCCTCAGTTCAGTTGTATCTCTCTCTGTCTAAATAAATAAAAATATATTTAGAAAACACAGGTTTATAACTAAAAATTGTGGGGGAAGCCGGGATGGCTCAGTGGGATGACGCTCACTTTGCAGCCCCGGGGCCCGAGGATCGAATCCCGGCCCCGGCCCGTGTGGACCCATATGCTGAACTGGGGAGTGCCCCCAGTTCATTTCTCACTGGGGTGAGACCCCGGCCCAGTTCCTGCCCTGTGCAGCCCCACTCCCACCTGTGGAATGAAACTATGTGGAAAAACCAATGATGTGCAACTATGGAGACTGTTCTGGGCCCTCCCCCTTCTCTCTCTCTCTGTCAAAAACAATAAATAAATCTTTAAAAAAAAAAATTGTAAATTTTCATTGCTCAACAATGAAAACGTGTTGTTCTTTTGTGTAGCGCTCCATTTTTAACAATCCTGAACTGTCAGCTGTCACGCTGTCTTTTTTTTTCCGTTGGCAACACTTTACAGCACAAATGATGCAAAACTCAAATCTTGCGTGAATTTTGGGAGACCCTTTACATTCGATAGGACTAACAGGAGACTAGAAAATGCAGAAGACAAGGGAAACTTGATATAGCAATAGAAATTACCCAAAATGAAACACAAAGAGAAACAAGGCCAAAAATATAAACAAACTATCAGTTAAGTTGTGAGAAAACATGAAGCAACCTAATATGTATGTAATTGGAGTCACCAGAGAGGGGAATAAAGAAGAAAAAAGAGTATGTGAAGAAATAAGGGCTCAAAATTACTTATATTTGATGAAAACTAAAAACTATACAGACAAATCAAGAAACTTAACCAAAACCAAAAACAAGAAACATAAACAAACTTTAGCAGGGCATATCATAATCAGATTGATTAAAACCAGTCAGAAAAAGAAACTCTTTTCAGAGAAAACAAAAAAACAAATTATATTACAAACAGAAATAAAGTAAGTCAGAAGACAGTGGAGCAACACTTTTAGAGTACCCCCCCAAAAAACAAAACTATAAACCTAGAATATGAAATGCAGCAAAAATATCTTTCAAAAATTAATATGTCACTACATAAAAATGAAAATCTAACTTATCAAAATTTGTGGGTGACAGCAAAAGACAAATTTGAATTTGTAATAAATGCAAATTTAAGAAAATATCAGAATTCAGTTATTTAAGATTCCTTAGAAAAACTAGAGGGAAAAAGAGCTATTTAAGCTACAAGCAAAAAAATAAAAATTAGAGAAGAACCTTACATTCATTAGAATGGCTACTATCAAAAAAAAAAAACAGGGGAAGCCGGGATGGCTCAGTAGGTTAAGCGCTCACTTTGCAGCCACGGGGACCAAGGATCGAATCCCGGCCCCGGCCGTGCTGACCCATATGCTAAACTGGGGAGTGCCCCCAGTCCAGTTCTCACCGGGGTGAGACCCTGGCCCAGTCCCTGCCCTGTGCAGCCCCACGCCCACCTGTGAAATAAAACTATGTGGAATAACTAATGATGTACAGCTATGGGGACTGTTCTGGGCCCTCCCCCTTCTCTCTGTCTCTTCTCGCGCGCGCCCTCTCTCTCTCTCTCTCTGTCAAAAATAATAAAAATAAATCTTTATAAAGAATTTGCATTGTTTAAAAAACAAAAACAAAAAACAACCCTCCCTCCCCCTCTCCCCCAAAAAACTGTTGAAGACACAGAGACACCGAAAGGAACCCTTGTACAATGCTGGTGGAAATGTAAAATGGTACATCCACTGTGGAAAACAGAATGGTATTCCTCAAAAAATTAAAAATAGAATTATAATATGATCTAGCAATCCCACTTCTGGGTATATACTGAACAGAACTGAAAGCAGGGGAACAAGGTCTGGGGTTCAATCTCCAGTCCCAGCCCCAGCCCTAGCCCGTGGGAACCCATATGCTGAACATGCAGCATAGCTGGTAACCGCTGGAATGGTACTATGGTGGCAAAGGTTCCCCTCTCCCATGAGGGAGGCCCCCAGAGTTTGGTTGCCAAACTGCACAGCCCCAACCATGGTTGAGGAAGACGACAAAAGAGGAAGGCAAGGAATGTGTTAAAAAATAATAAGTAAGGAAGATGCCCATTTAGAAGAGGAAGAGGAGGCAGCAAGGGGCCTGAGGAGAAATGGCTACAAAACGCTCTGAGTACTGTCACAGAAGCTAAGAAAAGACAGAAACTTAGGAAAAGTCAAGTACTTTTGAACATTCAATATAAGGAGTTTCAGCACCAAGGAAGGCAGTCAGCATGATTTTGAAGCAAGCAGTGTGAGTGATGAAGAGGACAGA
The DNA here is from genome assembly GCA_004027555.1 of Craseonycteris thonglongyai. NCBI lineage: Eukaryota > Metazoa > Chordata > Mammalia > Chiroptera > Craseonycteridae > Craseonycteris > Craseonycteris thonglongyai. The sequence goes on along the minus strand of PVKE010000875.1, from coordinate 100,262 downwards.
TGATAGTATATTGAGGAGTAAACAGAAAATGAGGCAGTAGAAAAAATTTGGGGGCTTTGTTTTGCTGATGAGGGGAGGGGGGCAGAAGCTAGAAAGAACTAAGATTTCTTTAGGGGGTAATTTGTTTATTTGTTTTGTTTTAGGTGAAATATTTGAAGAAGCTTAGCAAAATGAGAAAATATCAGAACTAAGAGAAAGATTAAAGCCAAACAGAATTAATTAGCAGGAAGGACAGAATGCAATCCAAAGCACCACTGGAGAATCAGCCTGAGACAGTAAGATGGACATCTCATTCACTGAAGCAGAAGGAAAAGGAAGACCAAATGGTACAGAGATCAACTGATGAGTCGGTAACAGGAAATTAAACAGATCTCCTTTTTGATGGCTTCTATTTTCTCATGCAGTAGGAATACCACCTGTGAAGAATACTGTGTTTCTTAAGTTTAAAGAAAGCAAAGAATATTTAAAATGGCCCCAATGGAAAATGAAGGAATTGCTCTGCAGCCCAGACCACGGATGCAGGGATTGGAGACCGGGAATTCAAAGCACTACCAATCTGGTTTTTCTCCATCAGTGCTCAACAAATACGTTTTGTGTATGCCAGAGACAAACTGATCCAAAATCTGGGTTATGCCAGATGCACACAAGAGAAATCCAACAGAGCACAGAAACTAAGCCTGGCAAGAAATACAAGGTGATGAACAATGAGTTCTTACCTGCTTACATAGGAAGCATTTGGTGGAGAGAGGTGTCACAGAACTGCAGATCTCAAAAGCATCCATAGGTTTAGCAAAAGGATAAAAGATTAGTGTCAGGAGCAGGATGTTTAAATTACTGATCTCAAAGGTAAAGCTGATTTCAGGTAAGTATGAGGTCCAGAGCAGCTTCATGGGAATAAGTAAGTGAATTAAGTGAAGATAAAGACCACTAGATAAAGAAACTGGGTCCTGAGAACTCTGTTCACATAAACACTGATTCACCTGGAATGGTGGCACAACCTTAAATGAAAGAAAGGCCATGAACCAGAAGTTTATGTCTTCAATGAGCAAGAAAAGATGTATACATATTTCAACTACATGAGACAACAGGAATTTTAGGAAGGTTTTATAGGCACTACAGTGAAAAGTAAGAAGGAAATTCCCTTCTAACCTTTCCTACACTGAGATATGTAGAGTAAAAAGGAAGATTCAAGTTCCACTAGAGAGAGCTTTCCCTCGGGAGAAAACAAAGATAAAAGTAGCATTCAGTAAAGAATTTGAAGATGCAAGTGATTATGTTAACCTTCGAACAAGGATGAGAAATCTTTGAAAAGGAGAGACAGAATAGGCAGGGGATCAAGAGTAGGATGAGATGTGTAGTTAGGGCTTGTTTCTTGGCCCAGAAAAGGCAACAATGAAATGAGATTTGAGAAGCTAAGAGGACACTTTTCAAGAGTGCTCTGGAAGAAAAGACACCAGGCCTCTCAGGAGTCAGCCAGTGCCTGGAATCACTGCAATGAGCAGAGTCCAGTGCGGGGCTGGTGAACCTATGGCACACGTGCCCAAAGTGGCACGCCGAGCAATTATTTCGGCACACGGAGCTGTGAATACCATTTAAAAAATTATTGTTTATACTCTTACAGACATAAAAATAATCGATACCTCTATCTCACTTGATGGGTTGGCACGCGAGTGGAGCGAGTATACTCTTATTTCATAAACTTTGGGACTCAATCGCCAAAAGGTTCGCCACCCCTGGTCTAGTGTGTAAGAACACTCATACCTCTTTGGAAGGAGCCAAATGAAGTTCGGGTGAATTGTGCTGACTTAAGGCTACATGCGAAGACCATCAGGCAAAAGTCCATTGATTGGATTGGTCTGCAAGAATTGAGGAAAGCTCATCTCGAGGATGCTGAGATGACTCAGTGGGTTAAGCGCTTGCTTTGCAGCTCCAGGGTCTGAGGATCGAATCCCGGTCCAGCTGTCCAGACCCATATGCTCAACTGGAGTGTGGCCCCCAGTTTGGTTCTCGACAGGGCAAGCTTCCCATGTGGGAGGACCCCAGTTCAGCAACCCCACTTATAGGGACATGCCTCCCATGCAGGAGGCACCCTGCGTGCCACCCCACCCTCCCCCACCTGTGTGGAATGAAACTGTCAAGAACTGATGATGTGCAACTACGCAGACTGCTCTGGGCCCTACCCCCTCTTTCTGGCTCTGGCTCTCTCTATCTCTGTCTCTCTGTCAAAAACAAATTTTTTTAAAAAAGGAAAAAAGAAAAGCTCATTATCTATCTCAGATTCTCAGATTATAGAAATCAACATTTATCCTTGACCATAAGTAACCTCAGCTTCAAGTTCTGCAGTTTCAAAACACCTAGCAGGGTGCAATAAAGAAATAAAAACGTCTAATTAACCAAATAAGACATTCCTCCTTTAGACTGGATTCCTCATTTGTAAATGAAAGGACTAAACTAGAATTATTACTGTCAAGAGCCAACACTCCTCCTATCTGCAAAAGGGAGAAGGCAACAAACCTTACATACAGAGATAACCAGCTGGAAATTAGACTAACCATTTGATAAAGCTCCCAAACTAAATGCTATAGGTTCTGTGCTAGATACTGGGGAGACATAAAGATGAATGTTATATAACTATGTAAAATGATGAATACTGACTAAACTTATTGTGGTAATCATTTTACAGTATCAGTAAGTCATTATGCTGTACACCTTAAACTTATACAATGCTGTATGTCCATTATATCTCAACAAAACTGGAAGAAAAAAATAAATTATATTTAAAGCATATTTGCCCCATTACCCTACAAACTGTTTTAGTCTCCATATTTCCAATAAACTGAGATATAAAAGTAGAAAATAAATACTGCATGGTCATAACCCCAAAGGACCTCCTAATCTAGTATATAAGTAAATAACCACATGCAATATGATTATAATTGTTTACAACAGAGATATAAAGTGGTAAGTGAGCAAAGAAGAGAAAGAAAGTCATTGCTGGTATTGAAGGAAATAGGAATGAGAAAAGACCTCAAAGAGAAAATAAACGTAAGGTGGAACTTAAAGGAGAGTTAAAACCCAGGAATGACTAATAATTGGGGCTCAATCTCATTAGTAATCAAATATTAAAATGCATATAAAAACCAAAGGGAGATACAGAGGCTTTTTTTCACTGCTCAGGTTGGGAAATAATGTAAAAAGCTGCTGATACTCAGCTTTGTAAAGATACGAGAGTATGTGCAGTCTCATCATTATTGAGAGAGTCCAATTTGCCAGTCTTTAAGAAAGGCAAATTGAGATTATTTTGGAATTTTAAATTTATACACACTTTAACAATTCCATTTCTAGAAATCTACAAAGTTAGTCACATATGAGGGCTGTCCTGAAAGTATCCAGCCATGTAATATAAAAATAGAGGCTTTTTTTTTATTGTTTTTGACAGAGAGAGAGAGACAGACAGACAGACAGAGACAGAGAGCGATACAGAGATAGAGAACTGAACTGGGGGAACTCCCCAGTTCAGCACATGGGCCCACATGGGCCGGGGCCGGGATTCAATCCTCGGTCCCCAGCGCTGCAAAGTAAGTGCTTAACCCACTGAGCCATCACGGCTTCCCCAAAATAGAGGCATTTATGGCTGGATTTTTTTCAGGAAAGCCCTTGTATGTGCATAAAAATACTTGCAATGATGTTTGCTGCAGCAATGTTTATAACAGAAGGAAACAACCAACCTAAATATCTATCAATATTGTTATAGTAGAACAAATCAGGGCAAAACCAAATTATGGACTACTCCACAGCCCTTAAAAAGAACTAGGTGAATTATAAGTTCTAACTCGATGACATCCAAAATAAATTTAAAAAGCAAATACAGAGCAACCAATACAGTATAGTTGCATTTTGATACATATATATTAAAAAACCTACAAGTATTATCTACATGCAATGAAAATGGATACACCATTATGTTGTTAGATGCAGACAAAGGGAAAGTGATATACTAATGTGTTACAAAGTTCTTGTCTTTGAAGGCACAGACCAAGAAGAGAGGGCTAAAAAGAGAATTTGTATTACCTTTGTAATTAACAAAAAAGTGAAGCTTGTTTGGTTTGGTTTTTTTCTAAGTTCCCAAAGCAGAGAAGGAGAGGGACCCTTCCAGGTAGAGACAAAAGCTAAGAATATAAAAAGTATGTGGTGTATTTCATTATCAGGGAAACGATGTTTGCCTCTATCCCTGGTCCTGCTCACTCATCCATATCACATCTCTGAAGAAGCCTCTATCCCCCAAAAGGCCCATATCTGTGAGTCATAAACCCCACCAAGACTTTGCTCTGCTAGTCTCTCCAGATCCTAAGGGCCCTTCCAAAGCCTCCCCTTTTTGTCTAATGGAGAGACAGAGATGGGCACCTAACATAGACAAACCACAAAAGAGAAAGTGTCTATGCTCAAGTCTATTCTAAGAAAAACCACTAAGATATATTTTTTAGAAAAACAGAAGTAGATAAAATTCATTTCCTAATTCACAAATGCCACAACAAGGAAAGTGTATAATGCATCATCATAACAGTAGCTACATAGGCTTCTCCTTCCATTCATTTTAATTATGCTTGGATACTAATCCAGTTTTTTCTAGTTTATAGAAGTCCAAATTCTAATTCCATGAAGATGTTAATGGTTGACAATAGACTTAAGCAAGAAGATACAACATTTAATAAAACATCTAATTAATACCAGTCTTAGCTCTTCTGACTCCATATCCAGTGAGTGTTCTTTCCATTACACTACACTCTGCTTCTCTTTTATAATAAAAATGCACTTGAAAATTATCAAGTCATTTCCCTTCATTTTTTTTTCCATCTTTACTATCATAGACCCAAAAAAAATTCTTAAGGAAAAATATTACTTTGTATTTTCACATATTAATATAAGTTAAATAGGATCCATGAAATTTTAATAGAAAATTTTTTAAATTTATTTTATTGTTTTTCACAGAGTGAGAGACAGAGACAAAGAGAAACAGAGAGAAGGGGGAGGGCCTAGAGCAGTCTAGTTGTACGTCATCAGTTTTCAACAAGGTTTTGTTCCACACATGCAAGGCAATAACTGGGCTGGGGGCCTCCCACATGGGAGGCATGCCTCCACGAGCTGGGGGCCGAACCAGGAGTCTCCCACATGGGAAGTGTGCCCCAACAGAAATGAGCTGGGGCCACATCCCAATTCAGCATATGGGTCAGCATGGGACGGGGCAGAGACTGGGACCAGGACTCAATCCTTGGACCTTGGGGCTGCAAAGAGAGCACTTAACCCACTGAGCCATCCTGGCTTCCCCTTAATTTTAATAAAATCTTACAGAAAATTATTTAAAATAAGCAAGCCATTGTTTATATTTTTTAACTTTTATTTCATAAATGAGTTGTAGCTTGAACAAACTTGAAACAAAAAAGTATAACACTGTGCCAGGGAGTTACATTTTTCATATCACCCTGAAAGACAAAACCTCCCTAATGGCAAAACTTACAGCAATCCATTCTTCTCAACTCCACACCCCCACCCCCACCCCAAATCAGTAACTTTTTAAAAATTTACTCAGTATTTTAAATTAGGACGTCCCTCTAAGTAAATTTCAAAAGTAAATTCTGTACTAGTTTCCTTTTATTCTAAATTTAGTTTTATTTGTATCATCCCTTGTTCTTTTGTTATGGAAGTGTCTCAAATATGGTAAACAAATCTGTTTTCAGTAATGCTTTCAATTTGTAATTTTACAACTTCCTTTTTTTTACAAAAATATATGATTGCAGAAGAAATTGTTTTTCAGAGCTATCAGCAAAATCCTTTCCATGAGTTCTCATTCTTTTATATCTTCTTCATTAGCGACCTCTTTAGCCTGAATATAACATTAGCAAAACATTGTCAGACTCTAATTTTAAATGTTGCAATCATGAGTTATGTATTCTATTTAAGCTGCACATGGACATGCCATACAAATCATGAAGTCTCAAATTAAATTGCATTTTGCCAAATATTTAGAAATGCTGGAGCATCTTATACGCTGAGGCATTATGGAACAGGGATCCTAATCACCAGATTGTAAAATGTTTCTAAATCAGAAAAGCACTTCCAATGAAATGTTAGGACATGAACAAAACTTCTGAAGATAAATACAGAAGTTTAAAGTCATTGAAAGAAGGGCCACCCAGTTTCAGATTTGTTGCACATTTGAAGTTACCTTTCTATTCAGCAATAATTTGGAAAGGATGGATACATTTTAAAAGATAAACTGTCACAAACCTTTAGGGTTTTAAAAATACTCTTATTATGTGGTACCCTAGAGCAGAGGTATCCAAATTTTTGGCTTCCCTAGGCCACATTGGAAAAAGAATTGCCTTGGGTCACACTTAAAATACACTAACACTAACCATAACTAATGAGCTTAAAAAAAAAAACAAAACAGTAAAAATAAAGATAAAAATAAAAATTTAAATCACAAAAAAATCTCATAATGTTTTAAGAAAGTTTATGAATTTGTGTTGGGCCTCATTCAAAGCCATCCTGGGCCACACACAGCCCACGGGCCATGGGTTGAACACACTTGTTCTAGGCCTAGAGTCTCATAAAAATTAATTGTGCTCTGGCCACAAGTACATGCAATTTTATCAGCCACAGATAAAATGAAATCTACAAAAAGTGTGTTGCTAAGGATTTCAAATACTAAAAAGCACAAATCGCAACTGCTATCCTTCTCAGTTATAACTACTGCATTATCACAAAAATCAATAAATGCAAATTTTAATTTTCAAATTTCCGAAATATATCTTTCCCTTAACCATCAAAATTAAAATGGCCAATGTGAACTCCTTATCTACTGCCTATAAATTTTTCTAATTTAAAATGATGAAAAAATAAATAATTACAAAGAATGTGCATGTTAAAAAATCTAAACAGTAACATGTTAAAAAGATGACCATTACTTAATGTAACCACTAACTTAAGAATGCTTTGAAAATAAAATTTCAAAATATTATAGTTGAATATAAGGGTTTTGAATATTTTACATTTTATTTTTTGCTCATTTTTAACGAGACCACTAAGTAATTTTTGAATGATTTTATTCTTTTTTAAACACAGGCACAATCACAAATATACATACCGTACACCATCCTGCTGTCGGTACCATGTTCTGAAGGACAATACATTTCCAGTGAAATTTTTCTTCCTGAATTAAATCAATTGTCAATGACTAAACAGACTGTTAGGATTTTTTTCCATTGACATTTTTTTAATATGAAATATTAAAATTATGTATTTCTAGGCCAATAAGTCTCTGTAGACCATATTTCTCACAGAAGAATAAGATGTAATAACATTTCCATATTGAAACCTTACGTTATGTATATATACCACAATAAAAAGTTGTTTTTTGTTTTTCATTTCTATTTGGTATATCTTATCTGATTCTCCCTTCAGAAAAACTTGGCAAATTACATTTTCTTCTAAAATAAGAAAAACTCCTGGGTGGTGAGCACATAATGCGATGGATAGACAATGTAATGTAGAACTGTACACCTGCATACAATATAATTGATACCAATTAATGTCATCTCAATAAATTTAACCAAAAAAAAAAAAATCTGTAAAAAAAAAGAAAAACTTCTTTGATCTGATTCCTATGGAGCTCTAAAAGAAGATATAAAACATAATTACCTTTGATATTTCAGAAAATCTTGCATCTCTCCATTCTATCAGCTTTTTCCAGATATACAACTCGGTATGCCAAAGAGATCTCAACTAATAAGATACTTGTTTTTTTGCTTTCCCAGTCGCTCATTACAAGAAACAACACCTGCAGTGTTTCTCAAACTTTGACATGCAGATTACCTCCATCAAAATCACCTGAGATGCTTGTTTAACTGCAAAGTACTGGCCCCACCACAGATCTAAATCAGAAGATCTGACACCATTTCCACCAAGCATCCTAGAAGTGATTCTAGCTTCCATCAGATAATTCTGTCTTTCTGGCTACATCCAAGCCTCAGTGAGCCACAAAAATAAAGGAAGGGAAAAAATAAGTATTCTCTTTTTCCCAAGATACATTTGGGACCCAATGGCCCCTTTGCCAATCTCTGAATTATAATACTGCATCCCTCAGCTCAGTGGTTTCCACACTTTCCTGCACTTGAAAATCACCTGTGAAACTTTTAAAACTCTTGATCCCCAGGCCATATCTCACACCAATTATATTTGAATGTCTAGGGGTGGCAGTCAATCTTTAAAGATCTCCAGTTGAGTACTATGGGTACCAACGTTTTCAAATCAATGCCTGGCAAAACAGTTGGGCCATATATGACCCACAGTGCAGCTACTTTTACATCTGCACACAACACTGCTCCTTTTGGGCATAAAGTAACCCCACAAGTCAGTATCTAATGCCACCTGTGAACAAAGAGACATTTGTTATCTGTATGTTAAATTCAGATAGGTATTCAAAGTAGAAGCCAAAAGAAAAGTATAACATACAGTGTTTAAAACACCAATAATTGGAGAAGCCAGGATGGCTCAGTGGGCTAAGCGCTCGCTTTGTAGCCAGGAAACAGGATCAAATCCTGACCCTGGCCAGTGTGGACCTATGTGCTGAACTGGGGTGTGCTTCCCATGTGGGAGGCCCCCAGCCCGGTTCACGCCCTGCGTGGCCCCTGCCCACCTGTGAGGAATGAAACCATGTTGAAAACTGATTATGTACAACTGTGGAGACTGCTCTGGGCCCTCCCCCTTCCTTTTCTCTGTTAAAAACAAAATAAATCTTAATAAAATATCAATAATTACCCACCCTGATTATAACCAACTTACTAAATGAATACAAATGTTTCCTAATCTTTCTGTAGAACAGAAAAGTACATAGATAACACTGAATAAAGTTCAATTAAGTTTAGAAGCCTATTCAACATGCTCAAAATAATCAAGAGGAAAGATGAGCACAGAGTAGAAGGGAGAAATGTTCAAAAGTCATTAGTACTTCAACTTAATCTGTAGCTGAAAAGTAGCCCAACTAGTAGATAGCAGAGACTGCCATTTTCCCTACACAGCTCAGCAATACTTATTCATTAATTGGGAGCAAAAGCTACCAAACCAAGGATTGAAGAAGGAAAAAACCCCAAAAAAACCTTAGTATTAATTAGGCCTTCCAAGTGGAGACTCTATAGTCAGTAGGATGATTCCACATACAAAGGAATATGACATGTATTTGTATTCTATTTTTAAACATTGGAAATGGTCTGTGGTATACAAAATGAAACTCCTTTTACTAGACCACACTCATGGTACGTTAATAAAACTCAAAAGAACCACCAAAATTAACAAGCATATGAAACAGTGCTTAGCATCATTTGTCATTAGTAAAATGCACTACAATGGCTATAATCACAAAGACAACCCACACCAAGTGTTCTCTGAGGATATGAAGAAACTGGAACCCTCATACACTGCTGGTGGGAATGTAAAATGGTGCAGCCACTTTGGAGAAGAGTTTGTCAGTTTCTTAAAAGCTAAGCATAATGGGGATGCCAGGATAGCTCAACAGGTTGAGCACTTGCCTTGCATCCACATAGTCCGGGGATCGAATCTGGCCCCTGGCCTGTGTAAACCCATATGCTGAACTGGTAACCACCATGACTTGGCAGCGAAAGTTCTCACCTCCTATGGGGGAGGCCCCCAGCAGTGAAGGTTCTTTCCTCCCATACCGGAGGCCCCGTTCGGTCCCTGCCCCATGTGGCCTCACATCCACCTGTGTGTAATGAAACCATGTCACAACTAATGATGTACAACTATAGAGACTGCTCTGAGCCTTCCCCGCTTCTCTCTCCCTCTCACCTTCTCTCAAACAATGAAATAAATCTTTAAAAAAAAGATAAAAAATGTTAAGCATAAGCTTACCATATGACCCAGTAATTCCACTCCTTGAAATCTAGCCAAGCGAAATAAAAACAGATGTCTATACATATGGTGACTTCAAAAACAAAATGTGGTATATCTATATAATGGAATACTGTTCAGCAATTAAAAACAAAATATTGGCATATGCTACAACATAGACTAACATCAAAAAACTATGCCAGGTGAAAGGAGTGAGAGCAAACAACTGTATATGATTCTACTTGTATGGAATTTCCAGAACAGAAAAATTTACAGACAGAAAACAGTGTTTGGCTGGAAGTGGAAGCAAGGACTGACTGCAAACATGTTCAACAGAATTCTGGGGGATTAATGAAAATGAGCTGTGATGATTGTTGCACAATTCTATATTTACAAAAATCAGTATGTTACTTATAATGGGTAAATTTTACAGTATGTAAATTATACCTTAATAAAAAGAATTAGCAAAGCTAGTAAACAATACCTATGTTCAACACCTGCTGACCACTCTCAACTGCTACTTTTATTTTAGACCTAATTCTAACAGCAAATAAGAGTTGAAACATCTCTTGCCAATTACATTGCATCTGCAGGCTATATCTATTCATTCAACCAACAATTATCAAAGTCTTACTAAGTACAAGCAAGATATTATGTATCGCTCTCTCCCTTGTCTACTAAGTGAACACTACTAGTAGATATAAAAAAAAACAAAAAACTATCACAACTAAATTTCCTTCTTACTGTAACATTTAAGTATGATAAAAAGGGAACAAGAAAAATTAAGCATTTGGGTTTATTAGAAAAAGAAATAGATTATTACAAACAAGTATTTTAAAGCTAAATAAAATTGCTAATCAGGGGGGAAGCCGGGATGGCTCAGTGGGTTAAGCGCTCACTTTGCAGCGCTGGGGACCAGGGATTGAATCCTGGTCCTGGCCTGTGTGGACCCATGTGCTGAACTGGGGAGTTCCCCCAGTTCAGTTCTCTCTCTGTCTCTGTATCTCTCTCTCTCTCTGTCAAAAAATAAAATAAAATAAAGACCAATAAAGTTTAAAGGCATGAAAAATTAAAAAATAAAATAAAAAAATAAATTGCTAATCAGAATGTCTGATTACATCTGAAAAATTTTCAAAACACTCATAGTGACTCGTAACACTGTTGATTTCCAATCAAAATCTCTCATGCCCTTTGTATGGCTTTGTTTTTAATTGTATTAACAAATATTGCCTTACCACTAATAACAACCAATATGCCATTTTAAAAAATTTCACTTGTGAACACACCACCAGCACTTCATCTGCTCTTACTCATGAAGTGCTGTTTCAACACAAGCATCACCTAGGTACTATATAAGAAGGAACTAGGTAAGTTTAACCAGAAGAAAAGTTAGGGGGAAGGTGGAATAGATAACACATGATAAATGTTCAGCACACACAAGGTGTCTTAACTTCACCTAAAATACTGAATAAAATTTGCTTAAATCCTTTCTAAGACAAACTGTTTCAGCATCATCCAGAAAATATCCAAATTATAACTCATTTTCTCCTGCTTGACCTCCAACTAAATCTACCACCCAAACTTATCCTCTCTGCATAGATATTTACTTATCTTCCTTCCTATAGATACATAAGAAATAAGTGACAGGAGCATATATCAAAATATTTATTTAGAGAACTTTAATATCTGTTCAAGTAGGGATATATTTCTACAGGTAACTCCTGTTACTCAAAAAATAACTGTTAGTTCATTCAACAAATAGTTATAGGATACAAGAACAGGAAGAGAAAAAAGACCCACGTTCTAAAAGAATTTGTATTTTGTCCATTAAATAAACACAAAAACCAAGAAGAATATAAGAAGATAACGCTTTGTATATGAAGCATTCCTCATCACAGTCATACAGGTCATAAAGACAGTGCCAACAGTGCTGTGCTTTGCTTCCATCTAACTCAAGTATATAGCTAGAGGAGCTATATTCACTTCCAGGGCATAAAAAAACCACCCCAATAATGAATTGTTAAAAATTAGGTTCCAAGTTTATAATCTCTTGAAAATACTAAACGAATCGGACACTGAATACTAAGTGATCAATTAACTATTAACAAAAACAAAGTACTTTAAACTATCTGAACAAACAACCCCTATCTTACCAAAATGAATCAACAAATTACATAATCATTCTTGGACTTAGAAACATTTCCCAAGATTATCAATGATGAACCAAAAATGAATCTCAGTATTTCCTTTTTGTTACACAAACATATGGGTGAAGAGAAATCTTAACCACTGTGACCCAAATGCTTTCCAAAAAATAAGTGAGGGTCATTTGGGACAGCCAACTGCAAAATTCACAAATGAGTCTCTATAATTTAATCACACTTAAAAAAAAAAGGAGATGAGAAAGGAAAGGAGAATGACTCTAATAAGAATAAAATGAGAAGAGACAGTTGTAGTAGAATCTCAAATGCCACCATGATTTCACATCAACTTAAATATTAAGCTCCATATAATAAGCTAACTTACCAATGGAAAGTGTTATTTTGTGGGGGGGTTTTCCCTAAAAGCTGTAATAAAATTACTGAGTCATCCACATCCTCTTCACCAGTAACCTTTATCACTAACAGATCCTATATACTTTTTAATGTTAGCACAGGACAGGATTTTAAGTATAGTTATAAAGTAGTGTTTCCATAAAGAAACTCAATATATATTATACATGTATCTATGTATTTTTTTAATTTGATACTGGAGATTATAGTTTTACAGTAACAATTCTGTATTATATATTTGAAAGTTGCTAAGTGACAAACTCTTAAAGATGCTCAGCATAACAACAAAACCACGGTAATGATGTGAGGTAGCCTCTGTGTTGACTAACCGTACTGTGGGAAACATTTGGCAATATAGGGGGAGGCATGGACGGACCAAAAAAAACCCTACAATTTATAAAAAATGTGTATTTATCCTTACATGTTTGAACTTCAGTCGCCTTCAAAGTACTCTCCATTTGATGTAACACACCTAAAGATACACTGTTTCCACAGTTTCAGTTTTTTAATTCATCAATTTTGATGCTTTTTAGTGCTTCTTCTGTTTGTTTCACCTGTTCCACATCAGCAAAACATTTCCCTTTGGGGGCTTTTTTCAGGGGAGAAACAAAAGTCACTCAGGGTGAGGCTGGGTTGAACAAGGAGGGTGGGGCACAAGGGTCATGCTGTTTTGGGTCAAAAACTGCTGAACACTCAGCAGGGTGTGGGCATGTGTGTTGTCATGCCACCACCTGTTGTTCATGTAAATCACCCATTGTGAAATGGGCAAACTCACTGAAAGAGACTCCAAAATAAATTCACTGAAGCCATAGCCTCTCACACCACCACCAGCTGGTATACACTGATGCAGGTGGGTTCCTAGAACACTCCCCTAGCAGAGGAAACCTGTACTACAAGGGGCCCACCCTCCGGAAGATAACTGTTTTTTTGGGGGCCCCCCTCATATGTGTATCAACTGTACACCTTAAATTATACGAAGTTACATGTCAATTGCATCTTTGCAAAACTGGAAAAAAATGGTGCTGGACAGTCTAGATAACTGGATATGGGGTATGTGGGGGGTGTGGAGGGGTGGGGACGAACCTTAACCCCCAACTAACACCACACACTAAAATTAGCTTCCTGTGTATCCTGTACCTGTAAATGTAGGAGTTAAACTACAGAACTTCTAGAAGAAAGCAAAGAATATCTTTGTGACATGGGGATAGGCATGGTCTCAGGAGGAAAAAAAAAAAGCAATAACCATAAAAAATTTTTACTAAAATAAATAGACATGTCACTGATTAGGAGAAAACATTTGCAAAACATGTGAAAAAGAACTGGTTTCTAGGATGTATAAAGAACTTGTATAACTCAATAATAAAAAACAAACAACCCCAAATTATTTTTATGGACAAAAAATTTGAGCAGATGCTTCACAAAGGAAGATACACAAATGGCCAGTAAGTACATGGAAAAGTACATCATAACTCATCAGGGAAATGCAAATTAAAATCACAATCAGATACCATTACCCACCCACATAATGGCTAAAATTTAATAGACTTGGTGTTGGGGAGAAACTGGAACTCTCATCTGCTGCTGTAGGAGTGTAAAATATAACCACTTTGGGAAAAGATCTGGTAATTTCTTAAAACTAAACATACATCCACACTATCACCTAGATTCCTTTACTAGGAATTTACTCAAGAAAAATGATGACATGTCCTCACAAAGACTTAATAGAAGATTGTTCATACCAAACTTTACTAAGAGCCAAAGTATACCCTCCCCCTTCTCTCTGTCTCTGTATCTCTCTGTCAAAAACAATAAAAATAAATCTTTAAAAAAAAAAAATGCCACCAAAATTAAAAAAAAACCAAAAATGTATATATAATACATAGTAGCCAAAAGCTGAAAACAGCCCAGTATCCACCAATAGAAGACTGCTAACAGACTGTGGTTTATATATATATAAGCAAAATACTACTCAGTTAAAAAAAAAGGGGGGGTGGGGGTGGGGACAACCTGCTGATCCAAAAATTAACATGGCTGAATCTCAAAAACTATGCTATGCTAAAGAAACCACATTCAAAACATTATATACTACAAAAGACTCCATTTACATGGCATTCTAGAAGAGGTGAAAGTCATCTTTAATACCCAAAACAAAAAATCACAGGAGTAATTAAGGGAATGGGGATATGGAATTAGCTTAAAAGGCATAAGAAATAGATTTATGGGTTCGTAATAATGTTATATATCTTGATAGGATTTGCATTACACAGGTATGTGCATTTGTCAAGACTCATCAACAGTATACTTAAAATTTGTACATTTCATTGTATGTCAATTTAATCTTTAAGAAAACTAAACAAATAATGAACTCTACTTAATAAAATGCATGCTGAAGTGTTTAAAGAAAAATATCTGCAACTTTAAATCACCAAAAGCAAAAGATGTACGAGACTCAGTTAACCAGCACCCATGGGGATCAGTAGATGCCAGATAAATGTACCCAGCACTCTCAAGCAACCAGCTGTTTGAGTTCCAGTTAACTGAGAGTCTACTATATTGATAGATGAATAAAGGGATAGATAAATGTAATAAAGCAAATACAGCAAACTACTAATTAGGTAGGGAGTAGTACATTGATGTTCATTGTAAATTCTTTCAACTTTATTATATGTAGTTTGAAATTTTCCAAAATTATGAAAATACCAAGATAGAAGACAAATGGACTAAATATTCTACCATCAGATCAGGTCAACAGTTACCATCAACTTTGTTTCCAGAGCTATTTATATATCAGAATTGTGGGTGAGGGACTGTGGACCTGTATTTTCAAAGAGGTTCAATTTCACCCAAATAGTAAGTTCCATACATACTTTTTAAAACCTCTCTAATTAATTCTTTAAAGACGTTCTGCCCATCAAAATGCAATTTTAAGAGAATGCCAAGATAGCTCAACGGAATGAGTGTTTCCCTTGCAACTGGGAGGTCCGGGAATCAAATCTTGACTCCAGCCCATTCAAACCGATGCCCCGAAATGTGGCACAACTGGTAGCTGCTGGGATGGAGGTGAAGGTTCTCTCCGCACAAGCAGGAGACCCCCCCAGTTTGGTTCCCGCCCATGCCACACCCACATCCACCTGTGTGAATGAAACTGTGTCACAGCTAATGATGTACAACTACGAAGATTGCTATGGGATCTCTCTCTCTCTCACCTTCTCTCAAATAATAAAATAAATCTTTTAAAAAATACAGTTTTAAAGTAAAGTAATCCCATTTATGCTATAAATGCCCAAGTTTCACGAAAGAAAAACACATAAAACAATTTTTCAACTTTTAGTCTATTTAGCTTTTAAATCTTTAAATTTTGCACTTATCACATGGTTGGGAAAAAATAAACATACAACTTTATTTTAGTTAGGCAAATAATCAACACCAAGTTAAAAGTCTAAGCACTGTAATATGAAATATTTTCATACAGTTTACAGGTGTAATGAAATCAAATAAAGCATTTCATATTCTAAGTCACTGAAAATTGTCAATAAATTTTTAATCACTTTTCCCCATCAACACCAGCCTCAAATAAGTTTACCCAAGCCTGAATACCACAAATTATTATAACCACTTACTTTTAAAAAGCAAAACAAATCAAAACCCAAAGCATTGACCTTTACAAAGACATCTCTCCAGCATAACACTAAAGCACAATTATTTTCACCATGATATTTGGGCAAGCAGTATGAGAAGCTGAGTCTTGACAACAAAACATGGGTATCTGCCCAAAAGTTTCAAACACTGCAAAAGACTACGTACCTCTGAAGACCCTTCCCTCCAAAAATGTATTACAGAAATAAATGTCTCTCAAACTTCTATTTTTTATATGATGCGAAGCAATTCACAATCTGCAACTACCAAAGTGTCAAATTCTCTTTGTATTAATTTAAGAACCCACATAAAGCAAAGAGCCTCTGCAAAAAGAAAAAAGACAATTTAGTCTCTACACTGACATGGTCTTGGAATCCAACTCCATCTTTGATGACTGCTAATACTTTTCTGATGGCAACCTCAAATGATAATGCTACTCATTCAAAATTATATACAAGAAATAACTGCTAAGAATTTCACTTTTTCAAGGGAAATTTAAAGCAATTGGCTAAAATATGCTAAATGCCCACAGAAGATGTGAGCTAAATTTAATGAGCACCACTATGTACCTAGCACTAAGCTAAGCACTTTATGTTATCTCACATAACATTTTTTCCTACACCAAGAGTTTTACCTTCTATGTCTAACCTAATGAAAAATAATTATAGAGTAACTTCAGGTACATTTCATTTCCTCATTTTTGTCATCTTAGGCAGTATACAATTTTAAATGGTACTTTCTGAGTTCCTGAATGAAGTCATGGCTGTGGGTTCTTATACACACACAATTTTCTATAGTAAAACCAAAAGAACTGCCATATGCAGTAAAAACAAGGATCAACTGTGACACGTAAGCTAAACAGTTTCAAATATTTAAAGTGATTCCAGCCATTATTTCATCAGTATTTCAAGAAATGTCTTTATAACACTCTTTTAAAGATTAATTCACGGAATTTACGTTTGGAAAGATGAGAAAGTTCATATAATGGTGATGGTTGCACAACAAAGTGACTATAACTAATGCCACTGAACTATATACTTAAAAATGGTCAAAATGGTAAATTTTGTTATGTATGTTACCACAATATAAAAATGTTAATTCATTCAACTGTTTCATATGATGAAATATACATAATTAATAACTTACTATAACATTTTTTAAATTTGTAATAGAAGCACCAGCAACCTCACTCCAAAAAAGAGAAAAGGACAATTTTGGCTTGGTAAGATTTAGTGCAACTTAGAACCATGATATTTAAATAACTAAAAACAGCAATGACAAAGTCTGACCAGTCAGCATCTGATGTCAACTCTCATACCAGTGATATGTCACCTAATCAAGTGTAGTGTGTAAGCTGCATATATTGATTGGTGGTCAACAAATGAATAGACCAGATTGTTAACTGAGCATGTGTAATGTCTTGTTCTTAAAAACAGCCTTCATCTTAATAATTTAGAAAATACTTTAATAAAACAGAATGTATATTACATGTAGCTTAGGTTCATGCTCAGAATAACCCCCAATAATTATGATTAACATCAGTAAAGACCCAAGAGATGAAAATGAAGTGTCAAAAAAATTCTTTCTGAGACCGAATATGAACCTGATGAATACTTGAGATTTGCTGTACTATTTTTAACTGAACTTTCTGGCCTTGGGTCAAAGTTTTGCAAGCAAAATACCAAAGTGAAAATGCTGGGAGTGAAGCCCAGAGTCTTTGCTTTGGCCTAGGAAAAGCTATGCCCTTCCCATAACCACTCCTACCTCCAACTGAAGACTTCTACTGGCTGTTCATGGTGTCATGCTCCCAAGAAAACACACAAACTATATCCTAATGTGAAAATCAGCAAAAGAAAACGTCAAACACATCTGACAGAATACAGTCCACATCACTACATTCTGCACATTGTACAGAAAGACACACTCTTCAGTCAGTTCCTGCACTTTGACCAAAGAGCACTGAGTCACTCTGCAAATGATTCCAGAAACCTCAAAGGATAACCAATGGCTTCTGAAGAAAAGTCAGTCACTGGAAAGGGAGGAGACAGTTTTTCTCTTATAGTCACTAGGTTTCTCCCAGCAGGGAGTAGAACTAAACATGAGTTCTGGTAGAGAATATCTAAGAAACCCAAGAATCACCCACCCAGATTCTAGTCCTCCAGAGTTAATTGAACATCAGAGCATCTTTTTCGCTGTCTTACACACACACACACACACACACACTTTTCCCTTAAACGCATCTCAACTGCAAACTAATCAAATTGTCTGTGAACTACAATTGTCTACCCTAACAAAAATAAGACCCAAGCAACGCTCCTACAGCGCATCTCTAGCTTGTAAAACACGGTCCTTCCTTAATCAAGAGCCAACTAGCAGCCTTTACGCCGTTACTTGGGATTTCAAAGGCCGTCGTCGGAGAGAGACACAAGGAAAAAGATTTGCTCCACTCTGCAAATTTAAATTGATCCCTTAGCTCTGGCGCGATAACCTCGCGGAATTAAGTTCAGAGAACTTAAAGCGCTCCGGATTGCAACTACGAGCGTTCCAAGACGACTGAAAGCCGGCAAACTTTAGCTCTGTGTGGCAAGAGCCCCGACTTCACGGGGACAGTGAGCGCAGCTCGGTCACGCACCCGGGTGGGGACTCACTAGGGACCGCGTCAGGTTTCCCCGCTGGGACCCGAGTCCCCACGCAGCGTGACTCTTCCACACGGCTAGCCTGGGGCCCGAAGGGCCGCAGATCCCTCACCCTACCTCCCGAACCCGAGAGCGTAGGCTGGAAGAAAAGCGATTTTTTTATATTTTTTTGGCTCCCCGGGCTCCAAGGAGAAGGGCAGCCCGCTTTGACCCCCGCTCCACTGGGGACCCGGGGACGAATCCACGGTGGAACTCAGTGCATGCAGGGTTCGGTCCCCGACCCGGGCCCCGGCTGCCGGAAGCTGGGCGGGGTAGGGCGAGACCTCCCTCCCCGCACGGGTGGGTGGGCACAGCGCGGCGGGCAGAGGGGGGCACCTGAGACCGGAGCTGGTAGCCGGGAGGGCCCCCCGGCCACTTACCAGCAAGCTCTCCACGTTGATGGGCGACCGGGGGTCTCGGATCAGCGCCTCCAGCTTCCTCTGGCGGCTCGCGCCCGCCCCGTCCCCCGGCAGGTCCTCGGGGGCGCCGGGCATTTTCCCCGTCGCCGGGGGCCGGCTCATGCCGCCGCCGTGCCCGCTCTCCCGCTCCCCGCGCTCCGGCCCGGCCGCCTCGGGGCCTAGCGCCGCCCCCGAACCGCCGGCTCCGGGCGGGGCTCCGCCCGGGCCCACCGCCCGCCTCGAGCTCCGGCTTCGGATCTCAGCGCCAGTCCCGGGCCTGGGGCTGTCCCAGGGGCAGCCGCGAGCGGCGGGGAGAAGGCGGCGGCGTCCCCGCCCCTCAGCCCGATTCGCGCCGCCCGCTCCGCTCGTCTCCCGCAGGACTCCCGAGGGCGGGAGCGGGCAAGTGGCTTCGCCACCGCGGGCCCCGACGGCCTCGCACTCGGGGGGGCTCCGGAAGGCGGAAGCCCAGGCTCGGACACCTACGGCCGCCGCCGGCCCGCTCCCATGACCGCCGCTGCCGGCCGCAGCTCCACGAGCCCGCTCCCCTCACGCGCCCGCGCGCGGCGCCCGTCCCCGGCAGCGCGCAGCCGCTGCTACCCACAAGCCCCTCGGGCCGCGGCCGCCTGCGCGCGCGCCCGCTCGCCCCGCCCCGCGCCGCGCGCGCGCGCCTGGGGCCCCGCCCTCCGCCTCCGCTGCCCGCTTTCCCTCGCGTGTTCCGTGTCCTCCGGTGCGCTCCGCATGTCTCGTCCTCGAACCTCCTGCCTTCCCCGCTTCCTCCTCCTCCTCCGCCCCGTCCCTGCGCTGCCGCTGCCGGGGCGGGCGTGGGGGGCGTCGGAGGGCATGGAGGGGTCCGCGCCCCGGCGGACGCAGCCCGGAGCTACGCGGGCCTCGCGGCTCCCCCGGTCCCCGCGCTCGCCTGCAGAGCTCCGCGCCGGCAAGGGGCCTTCCTTCACGGCGGTTTTAGGGGGAAGGCTGGGCAAGTGCATGGGGAGTCGGGACCTTCGGGGCGCAGGCCGGAGGTTGCAGTCCCAGTCCTGGGGCAGGACCGCCTGGCCGTTGGTGCGCGCCCTGAACAATCGGCTCCCAGCCGGGGCTGAAACCCTAATGGTGAACAGAACTCGGCGATAGGAAAACGCTTTCCATCTGCAGGCCTTTCTCGAGGTCCTGTGCGTTTTTGGGGGGCGGAAGAGGGGCGGTTCTAGGGGCCGCCCCCCCACATTCCTGCCCTTGCCCGGCCCGTGCTCTTGGCCAAATGCACCCAGGGCGCAATCTGAAAAGTATGTGCCAAGGGCTATAAAACTGTTCATTGAACCCCTCTGACCCAGCAAACCCATTTAAGGAAGTACATTTCTAAGGAAATGATCCAATGGGGGAAAGGGGGGGGACTTACATAAAGATGTTTATAGCAGGGCTGTTCAGAATGTTCACAATGACCAAAACCTGGGAATGGACCCAATTGTCCAGCAATTGGGGAAGAATCCAAACAACTCTGTCACATTAATAGAAAGAACCCTGGCAGGTTGCAGGATGCATGTCAAGCGCATGAAATTTTGGCAAGTACCTTGAAAGATGTATCGGAAATATGGTTAAAAGCAACAACAAATACCACATACTTTATACGCACTATTTAAAACTGTAAAATGAGTAGCTGTAAGAACGGAAGAATACAGTTTTCTAAGTGAATGGGATTTTTTTTTTTTTCTGTAAAGATGCTTAGCACATTAAAATTTCAATAACTGGAAACACTGCACTTAGATGGGCCACTCCGAAAAAGCTACAATCTGATACCCATTAAGTAGCAGAAATCTTAAGAACCATTCTCACTGGCATGTCAGAGATAAGCCCACAGATAGGCAACTTGGTTCTAAAACCCTAACCTTGTAAGAGTAGCATTTTAATCAGTAAGTGTTCCAGCAGCCTCATCTTTCCTTTTGTGTGACAGCCACCCTCGCCTGAACTTAGGCAGAAGGAGGCCCCTTGCAGCATCCAATACAGCCTTTTCCTCTTAGAAAGTAACACTGACTTGTGGTCAAAAGTTAAGTCCTTTAGGTCTGTATATCAAGTGACTCATTCATGCCTCCACAGACCACACCAAGAGCCCAGGGGAGTCTACACTCCTGCTTATGCACTGGAGCAAATTAATGAGATCATCCATGATTACAGATCCTTTTTCCTAAGGACTATGTAATATGCAAAGCAAAGAACATGTGGTTTGAGGGATCTACCTCTTCCCCAGGAATTAACCCACCTTTCAGATGCAACCTTACCCTCTCTATCCACAGAGGGCTGTAAAAGGACTTTTTTTTTTTTTCCTCTTTCCATGTGGCACTTTCAAATTAATTTTTCAATGACTGGCAGTATACGTTTATGGAACTTGGTAGCCTAACAGGAAGCCATAGTCTCAAATATTGGACAGGAAAGTTTTATTTAAAAAAGAAAAAAGTAATGATCAACAAGATACAAATAATAGGCATCTTCTGTGTTTATTTACATAGGTTAGGAAAAGCCATAGTATAGAAGATTTTTATCCAAGACCTACATCGCTGTCTGCGTGGAAGAAAAGACTAATCTCTTGATCTGAATTAAAACTCATATATATTTTTTTCATCTTTGGTCAGTAAAACAATTCTTGTTTTACCAAAGTATTAATAATGCCCAAGTGCATTCTTGTAAAAGTTCAAACCATAAATATATAGAACATACCTTAAAAAATTACTCTCCCATATCTCCCCACACACACATTCTCTTACCATTCAAGACCTTTATTCATTCTCATACATATGTATTTGTATGTGCATGTGTGTATCTTTTCGCCACATACACGGCATTATACCATATTACAGTGTCTTGCAATTTGATTTTTTTTCCCTTTGAGTTGTCTCCAAGACAGAGAAATCTACCTCATTCTTTTTAATTGCTGTATGATATTCCATAGTACAGAGGTACCATACTTTTATGTACTCTTTATTAGAAAGCATAGTTAAAAACAGACTTTGGAGACAAATTGCCTGGACTAGAATCCTGCCACCACCAAACACTAGCTGTGTGTGTCTGAGTTTCCCCATAATGTTTGTTATAAAGTTCTTAGAAGAGTACTGAGCCTCCATAAGTATTAGTTACTTTTAGTATTTTTTACTGTCACAAACATTGTTGCAGTTGACATCCTTGTAGTTCTGCTTTCATGTGGTCATATTTAAATAGTATCCATTCCTAAAATTGAAATTGTTGTATCAGAGCAGAAGCATACTTTAAATAGTTACAGGCACTGCCAAACTATCCTTTAAAAAAAACTACGTGGCGATGCCAGTGATAGCGCAGTAGTTGAGCACTAGTGCCTCTCAGTCTTGAGGTCCAAGGTTTGATTACCAGCCCCAGCCCGTGTAAAACATATACTGAACTGTGGCACAACTGGTAACCGCAGGGATGACGGCAAAGATTCTCACCTCCCGTGTGGGAGGTTCCCAGCTCCTTTCCCAGCCATGCAGCCACACATCCACCTGTGTGGAATGAAACCATGTCACAGCTAATGATGGACAACTGTGGACCCACCCCCTTCTCTCTCTCTCTCTCTCACACACACACCTTCTCTCAAAAACAATAAAATCTTTTTAAAAAAAGAGTACGCCAATTTACATTCCTACCCTCAGGTAGAAGAAACTGCCAATTTCTATATACCTTTGCAATACTAAGTATTATAAATTTTTAATTTTTGCCAACTTGATGGGCAAACAAAATAGTAACATGTTTTAATTTGTATTTCCTTAATTACTACTGGAGATGAGCATTTCATGTTTCTATTAGTATTTCTTCTGAAATTACCTGTGTCTTTTGTCCATTGGAGTTCCCTTTTTCTTACTGATTTATAAGAGCTCTTTATGCATTATGGATATTCCCTCTTACTATGATACCATGTTAAAATGTGTGTTCACTGAATAAATCATATAAATGTCTAACCACTCTGCTGTACATCTGAAACTAATATATAACAAAATAAATTGAGTGTCACCTGTAACTGAAAAAAAAAATCATTAAAAAAAATAAAATATGTGTTATAATATGCAAATATTTTCTTCCACTCTATTGTTTTTTTATTTCGTTTCCTTTTTGATATCTTGTGTCAAAAAAAAAATAGTTTTTAACTTTTATGAAGTCAAACCTACCAGTTCCTTGCCAACCCTGTCCCTGATGTGTCCTGAGCACAGGTGGGACAGGTGGGAACTGGACAAAAGACTTGCTTCAGTACCAGGGAAGAGTAATGGGGAGTAAACACAGGCCACGCAGGGCGCTTACACAGGCCGGCCTGGGTCTAAGGCTCTGAGTCTACCGTGACTAGCTGGACCTGCGGGGCTTGGAAGCTCCACACTATTTCATGCGAGTCTTGTCTGCACTTCTTTTCTCTGTGTCTTCATTCCCAGCCCATTTCTAGGTGACAGGCGTCCATACAACATCCACTGCCCAGAAATGCCCTCCCTGCTCTCCGGACTCTTCATTGTCCCAACTGAAAGGACAGGACTCCCTCTCTGGTCTACCTGAGACCCATCGGTTCTCTTGCAGTTTTTAACTTGAGGGATTTACCTCTTCCCCAGGAGTTAATCCACCCCTCAGGTGCAATCTTACCCTCTCCACCCATAAAGAGGGCGGTAAAAGGACCATTTTTTTTTTTTTGGTCTTGCCATGTGGCACCTGCAATAACTTCTGTAATGATAATAATTACTACGTATAAGGGCTTACTGTGCGCTAGGCAATGTGCTTTATAGAAATTATCTTCTCAAAGCAGACTTTTGCTAATGGTAATATTACCGTGTCCACTTTCCTGGTAATGTAATAGGGACTCAGATGTATGATAATGGAACGAATAAATGAATTATTGAATGAACACAACAAACTCTGAATGGTCTGGGCATCACCAAAAAAAAAACGTAACCGCTTTTCCCGTCTTCTTTCCTGTTGCAGAACAACTCACGCTGATGTAGCAAGAGGCTTCTTCCTCGCAGAAGCCAAGATGTCATAACAGAATAAAAGAATGAACTCTCAACACAAAGGTGTCATTATTTTTGTAAACTCCACTACTATAAAGGGAGACAGGGTTTAATGGTTAATGAAACAGAGTTTTGTCCTAAGTTTCATTCATGGTTCAGGCAATAACTCCCAGCGTGAATGAGAAAATTGCTGTACCCTTCTGTGAGTCAGTTTCCTCATACACAAAACAGAAATAATGGAGCGTGGTTCTCATTAAGGCTCCCAGATGAAAGCTACTGGGAGCGTCCAAGACAAATTATTCACCAGTATATTATGAAAGGTTCTTAGACGAGAAAGAGCTGGTCACAGCTCAGAAGTATACTAGGAAGTAGATGGTAAGTCACACCCAAAATAAAATAATTAATTAATTAATGTATATATTTGAGAAGTGTGGTCCCAAGAAATGTCTGGGATCCTGGAAAACTCAGCTTCAATTCTGGTTCTGCCAGTGTGTCAGCAGACCTTGAAGTCATATCTAGCAATTCATTGCCCCATTAGTGAGACTGGCAATGGCCCCACGATGCTGTATGTGACTACCCTGCTTAAGAAGCCTCCTCTGTGACTACGTATGAACTCAGCTTGGAATCCAGGGCTTTCTATAGGGTGTCCACAGCCTCCCTTTCCAGGTTTTTCTTCTTCTGCTCCTCTTTATCTTCTTTTCCACACTGGATATACTTGACTCTTTTCTTCACTCTTTGGTTAAGTAAATGTCCACTTGTGTGGAATGCCATTCTTACCTTCTCATCTCCACCCACAAGCTTCTAACCATCCTCAACTAAGGCCTTCTGTCCCTTGAATGACTCTTCCTGAATCTGGATCCCCTGTAGCTATTCACAAACTTATTTAATAAGGTGCTTGTCTCATACATGAAAAGAACCATAGCTTTATTTTTCCTTCAGTTTTTTTTTTTTAAGATTTATTTTATTGTTTTTGGCAGAGAGACAGAGACAGAGAGAGACAGAGAGAAGGGGGAGGGCCCAGAGCAGTCTCCATAGTTGTACATACTCAGTTTTTGACATAGTTTCTTTCTACACAGGTGGGATGGTGGCTCCTCAAGGCGGGAACCAGGTGGGGTTCTCCCGCATTGGAGGCTTGCCCCTATGAGCTGGGGGCCAAACTGAGGGTCTCCTACATGGGACGCTCACTCCTGTGAGAACTGAACTGGGGACTACTGTACACCCCAGCTTAGCATATGGGTCTGCACAGGCCAGACTCAGGATTCGATCCTCAGACCCCAGGGCTTAACCCACTGAGCCATCCTGGCTTCCCCCAGTTTTTTAACATTAAAAAAAAAAAAAACATGACTCTACTATATGTCCAGAGTAAATTAGCGATTTCTCACCACTCACCATTCATCGTGTGAAGAGTACTTTCCTAGTAGTCCACTCTCCAAACACTTTGGTCCAGCAAACTATACACGTTAAGGGAAGCATTGTTCGCAGAAGAGGCCATGCCTACCTCTGAGCTTTGCTGGTACCATTCTACTTCCCCCATTTGCTCCCTCCCAGTCCTCCCACCACTGCCCACCCCCGGAAGGCACTCTCCTTCCATTCCAGTTTCCTGTGTCCTGCTTTCCTTCTGAATTCAGCTTGAGCATTGTGTTGGTTCTTTGGCAAATACACACCGGGACTGAGTATGGGTTCTTCCTACATAGAGTTTGCAGTTAAGAATGGGTGATTGAATAGAGGTATGCAGTGTTTGTTTAATGACAGAATGATTGAATGAATGAATGTATACAGGAAAAAAACACACACATAATTGTAATTCCAGAAGGGGAAAGGCACAGATAAGATGCTAAGAGAACTCAAAGGATGACGGAGCAAGAGACATTCTTCTAGCAAGGGGATCAGAAAGAGGAGGTGGCGTGTGATCTGGGTCCTTAGGATTCAGTGGGGTTTAGAAACAGAGAGAACAGCCCGCCAAGCAACACAAGGACAGTTGTGGGCAAGAGTGGAAGAAATAAAAGGAGTAAGAAATGACTGGAGAGTAGGTGCATGAGTGGTTAGAAGGTGAAGTAGAACCAGATCGGGGAAAGCCTAGCTCCTGGACTGGTATGCTGTGATGTCGCATGACCTTCTGGACTCTATAATTGAAGATACTGGCAGAGGGCACCATCCTCGGATTCTCTCACCTTGTGTGGTAGGCACCTCTCAGCAATTATGGGCAGGATGGGGGTGGGACTTAGCAGTAGTATGATGAAGCAAAGTGGAAAGAAGCCAGTTTGGGAGACACAGGCCACCATTTCTAATTAGGTGGGTTATGATCTTGAGTAATTAAAAACTGACAGAAGCATCCATGGAAGAAAACTGTAGTTAAAGTGGTTAGAATATGGGACTAACACTTGGTTTCTGTACAAGCCTGCCTTGTTGTGAAATGAGGGACCGCTTTAAACCTCCTGGCCTTTAGTGTGGCACTTTGATTGCCAAGGTTTCCCTTGGGATATTCCATTTGCTGCTTTGGCCTCTAAGGCAAGTTGGAGCCGTCATGAATGAACACAGGGGGAGGTGGGCCCACGGCTGAGGTCAGCAGCACAGGCTGCCCAGGGGAGAGTGGTCATGACAAGGGAACTTGCAGTAGAGTCACCAAAACCTCATGCTGGGCCTAGCTCTGTCCCTTTCTAGCTGTGTGGCCTCAGGCAAATTAACTCACTTCTCTGAGCTTCAGTTCTCTCAGGGTTTTTGTGAGGGACAAATAAGAGAAGGCTCGTAGAGCATTGGGCATTTTGGACAAGTGGTCCATTAAGGTAGTTCCTTCTCCCCTGTCAGAAGCTGATAAGTAATTACAAATGTGGTCGATGCTACCAAGGAAACTATAAAATGCCAAGAGAGAATTGTAACAGGTGGCTTAATCCAGGTGGAGGTCAGGGGAAGTGTATGAGAAAGTAACAGTTATTCTGGTGAAATCTAAAAGGATGAATAACAGCTGGGGAAAACTTGGGGTCCTGGCCACGGTCAAGGAGAAAAGCCTTTCTTTTTTTCTTTTCTTTTTTTAACAAGTAAGGGTATTCATCACTGGCAGGCCAGTAGTGAAGCCACATGCACTGTGTTGTTCAGAGTGGCCCTGTACCAGGGAAGCCACCAGACCACAACTGGCAGAGAGGAAATGCGGTTTCCCGAGCATTGCAATTTAGCCAAGTCAGGCTTCAAGAGTCTTGTCCTGCCTGCTTATAGCACTTAATACCGAGGGGGCCCCAAAAATGTATGCACATTTTAAGCAAGGAAAAAACTGTAAGGAAATGGTCATACTCAATATATGCCAATAACAAAAGATGCATACAAGTCACATTTGACTTCTGCAGTTACAACAGGTGCTCAATGTGGTTACCATCAGCATCCAGACCATTCTGATTACTGCCAACTACTGCTTAAGCCACGTTGGCCAAAGTGTCCACTTGTATCGCTGCACACGCCATTTCAATGGATCATGCGTCTCAAACTTACCACAAGTGCGTGCAATTGTTAGGCATATTAGAGGTTCTGCTGCACACTCACACCTCCATTGTCCTTGTCCTTCCACCCAGGACCTACAGCTCCCGTCTCTGCATTCCATTCTCCCTGGGCTCCGGGAGCATGAAGTCTTCCCTTTGCCCTGTGGCCCTAGCCTCTCACTGTTGCTGATGTCTGGGTGGCTCAACATGACTTGTCTTCCTTTAATCCTGTCTGTACCTCTAGGAAGAGTTCCTTCATGGGAACCACCTGCGTCAATTCTGTTTCCTGTTGAGAACCACCTCATCCAATAAATTAGTGTAAGTCATAGAATGTCATAGAGTGTCCGGTTCTTCCACCTTGAAATGGAAATAATAATACTTAGCAACTAGCACTGTGCTTGAACAGGGGCCCTCAATACATGTTGGCTGCTTGAATAAATGGATGCATAGATATGGATGGATACACAGGAGGAGTAATGACAAGATGCTAATGTATTAGGCATGATATATGGATTATAATTCTTATTAAGTGATAAGTGAATGTAATATGGGTCAAGAAGCTGGAAAACTGAGCCCTGATTTTTTCATTTGTTAAGGGTGTGATTGCAGACAATATATTTCCCCATTCTGTGTCTCTATTTTTTCTCCTATAAAACAAGAGTTGGAGCTAATAGTCTCTAAGGGGCCTCCCAGCTTGAGCAGACCTATCAAGTGTGAAGCATTCCAGATTTGAACTTGAGAACTTAGGGGAGTGCTCAGGGCTGGGAGTTGAACAATGTAGTAAGAGCAGAAGGACATTCCAGTGGACACAGAATGGAGGGGATTAAGAAGGGGAGAGGTCAGTTGATTTTGGTGACTAAGAATAAACATCTGACTGGAATGAAAGTTGCCCGTGGGAACTCAAGGGGCCTTGAACATTAGGTTGAGGAACTAGCCTGTTAAAGGAAGGAATTTGACTTCCTCAAGGCCCTGGGAGCCAGGGAAGAAAGGATGCTGGCTTCCTGTGTCCAACGCTCCGAACTGCCCTCAGGATCCCTGCCTTCATTTCCCTGAATTGCCCTCAGGTTCCCTGTCTTCATGTTGCGATAACTGCTGCCCTCTCCCGCGTGTGAGTCTCTCATTTGAAGGTCACTTGTCAAGATAGGCATAAAGGCTAATTTATTGGGTGAGAAAACCATTTGCTAAGGGATATTTTTGGCAGTTTTCAAATCTTGGCAAAGGACTTGTTCCTACTTGAATTTAAAAAGCTGTTAGTTTTCAAGAAAGGCAAAGGCAAGAGAATTCGAAGAAAGTGGTTTTTAAAAAATTATTGCAAAAATATAAATCCAGAAAAAAAAATTGTAGTGGGCCTTGAGCAAGAAGGATGCACTTGAAAACATTATAAAAATGTAAAAATAAGATTAATTGTGCAAAACTATGACACATGAAGTTTTGTGAAAACGTGGCTAGCTGCATGAGTTTAGGCATGGCCCTTTATTCTCGGACCATGGTTTCCCCAATTGTCAAGTAGAGGCAGTAGTTAGACCCGATGGTCAGCTCTGGAAGCTTCTCCTGCCAGGGCAGAGCCTACAGCTCCCATTCCGCTGCTCTCTTGCTCCTCTGCTGAGAACAGCATTCCTGGAAGGGCACGGAACATGCACCACGTTGACTTGGGCTTGCCTGGCCTCTGTCGCCTGCGTGGCCTCTCAGGACGCAGGAGGCGGAGAAGTGAGGCAGCGGCTCAGCTCTGCACGCTGTGCGGCTTTGGCCCCAGATGAAAAGACGTCAGCGCCTGCCTGCGGTCCAGCTGGGCCTCTGTGAAGGGGTCATCAAGACATGAGCCAGCCTCACTGCCACTGCTGGGGACAGGACTCGTCACCTCTGAAATAGTCACCCCTGACCACGTGTCCACACCCACCAGGATCAGACAGCAGTCATCTCAAAAGGCTCCTGTATTGTTGGTGTTATTCTCTGGCTAAAAACCATGGGTGACACCCCCTTGTCAAGCTACAGCAGTGTGAACCCCAGAGGCACCTGCCTGGTGAGGTGTTCCTCAGAAATCGGGCCATGTCACTTGGGTTTGGAGAGCACAGCCTGCTCTGTCCTCATGGTCACTGCAGAGTCCTGGTGCTCCAACGGGTCCCAGGGGAAAGAGACCCATTCAGGCTCATGGAACCCAGCGTAGTTCCAAAATACATTTGACTAGAGGACTTTGTGGTTTAATAATGCCAAGTGACATCCCTCAGAATGGTGGCTCCCAACAATACGCTTTGGGAAGCACTGCTGTATGAATGAAAATCCACACTTTCTAGGATTTAGAGAAGGCTCACGTCCATCTGGCCCTGATAACGCTCAGCCCCCTGCACACTCCCCGTCTGCACACAGTGCCATCGAGTCGTTAAAGACTTGCATGTGTGTAAATGTTGCAAAAATATAAATATGGAGGAAGAAAAGGCAGGAAACCCGGGCCTTAAGCAAGGATATTACCAGAAGGATCTTAGATTTCAGTTCAAAAGCACTTGAAAAGTTAAATTATACGAATTATTCTACCCTTGCCCCCTTTTTTGGTCAAGAAACCGTATTCCTCCCCCTCCAGGCTTTTGTTGATGCTGTTCCTTGGTCTGGAGGATCTCCCCCTTTTATTTACCTATGAAAAGACTATGAATCTTTCAAAGCTTTACTCAGAATGTGGCCTCTTCTGCAGATCCTCCCCAAATCTTATACTAAGAATTTATCACTCATTACCGTATGTGCTCACGGCATTTATTGTGAACATCTGTGAAGGTACTTTTCATTCTACTTCTGATGGTTCTGTGTAATAGCTACAGTGATTGACATCCATCTGTGTCAGGATTGGGTTGTGTGCAAGAGACATAAAAATAAAAAAAGACAGTCTCTGTCCTCTGTGTTTCTGGGTCCCCTCCCCTCGTCTGGGAGCCCCTTCTGCTCATTACACTGCTTCATCTGAGCCTGTCTCGGCCACGTTGCTTATGCATTAACTTGCCTCGGAGTAAGACAATCTGCTGAAATCAGAAAGAAAATGGTTCTGAGCCTTAAAAGGAAAGAAAATCAGGCATCAATCAGCAATATTTCCCTAATTAGAGGGTTCAATTATTTGGCATTGACATAGTCAGAAAGGAGATTGAGAGCAAGAAGCACCACAGATCCTAGCTGAGCAGGCAGAACAGATGTCAGAAAGCCCGAGCATTACCATTTAGACTTCTTCTTCTGGATCCAAGCCTAATAAACCAGGGATGGATTAGACATGGCCAATGAAAAGTGAGGGGTGGTGATAGAACTGCCTCAGTCAGCAGGGTGCAATGGCTGACAGGGTGACATAGAGTCAGTGCCAAAGAAAAACAGAATTGGGGCCATTGGGTGGACAACTTCAGTGGTCTCAACCTCTGGGGACACTCCATTCATCCATGATAGTCACAGAGATGCCTGAATTCCCAAACATCGGACTACCTGCCAGAACCTCTCTTAGAAGTCAGCCAAGTGTGGATAAGTGACTTGGAAAATTTTTCTTTTGTTCAAAAGGTTAAGATTTTCCTCAAAATAGTCTCACAGTTCATTCCTCTCATTCTCAGGTCTTTGCTCCAATGTCACTTTGCTTTGACTCGTGGCCCCATTCATCCCTGGCGTTCCTTAACTCGCTTTCTTACCATATTTTCCTTCATACCAGCTATCACCAAGTGCAACCTATTACTTAGTGTTTGGCTATTATTCTTTTCTCCCACCCCAAAGGAATGTGCACTCACTGAGGTGAGGGTTTTGTCTGTTTTGTCCCTGTCTGCATGGCAGGGGAACTATGTGTCTGACCTTAGTAGGCATTTGTTATTTATTGAATGAAAGCATGAATGAATAGATTTAGTTATTTGTAAACCACACTTAAATTTTAAACAGTCATTCTAAAGAAATATTGGCAAAATGCAGAAAAATCATGCGAGAATTTTTTAACATAAGGCACATGAATCCACTGGCAGATGGTTATTAAGGTCAAACACTGTGTGTTAGAAATTTGCTTATCTTGTCCACGCTCATATTGTTAAGTGCCCTGAAATCCCAAGCAGATTCACGGACACGTTGGAGGCGTGCATGCGTGTGTGAACAGGACATTCAGGTTCCTTCTGCAGGCTGCCTGAGATCATATCAGCTCTCTATGTCAAGGTTTGACAAGTCTGCTCTGCATCTCCTTCGGAAAATTCTTAGAAGGAGGAAGTGATGATATTGATTAGAAATGGTACGCTTCCCACCAGCGAGCATAGAATCGATATGTCACCTCTGTTCACTGTGGTGTTGGACTGTTGGAGGAAGCCATCATATCCTGGAAAGTGCCCTGGATGTAGAGCCAGAAAACTGGAGTGTGTGGCCCTGGATCATCATTTAAGGGCTGAATAATCTTAGCAAGTTACTTAACCACACGTACCTTGCTCTGGGTCCCCCCCACCCATCCACCCACCCACTCACAGGCTTTTTTAAATTATAAAGTGCTATACAGTTTTAAGGAATCGTCGTTATTTTGTTAAGAAATAAAGAGTGCGTTCCGTGTACCGAGAAATAGAGGTGGAAGAAGATCTGGATAAGTCATGACCCTTGAAATGCATGGGACTCATCTCAATATCTTGACCAACTGCACTATGAGGCAGGTGATTTGCTGTGTGACCTTCACATTGAGGACCTCAATTTCATCACATACAAAAACAGATTCTACTAGTTCCAGCATGCTGTGATGGTATCTTGATTCTGATTGCAGTTCACAAGTTCTCTAGGTCTGTAACAGTCAACTGGAATGGGATCCAACCCATCTTGCGGCCTTCCCCAGTAGTTCTCGAAGAGTGAAAGCGTAAACTTTCTTCATTCACTTATTCATTGCCTCACTCATTTATTCATTCTCTCTCTCATTTCTTCCTTCAACAAACACTTGCTAAACATCAGTTATGTGGCAGAGGCTATCCTAGATGCTGGAGACCACAAATGCAAGAAGACACAGGGCCAGTACATTAATGATCCAAGGTGAGTCGGAAGGCCAGTTTTATACACACATTACGGTCCTGCACATTAGTAGCCCTGAGGGACCACAGAGCAAGGTCTAATTACTCTGTCTGGGCAGACAGAGACACCTTGTACAGAGATACATGTCTTTGAGACCTTAGAGGATTGGTGGGAGTTAGCCAGGCAGGAATGGGAGAAAGTCATGCCATAAAGTAGGGTAAGAATGTGGAAAGGCCCAGGAACATGTCCCTTGGGCAATTTAATGAGCATTTATTGAGCATCTATTGTGTGTTAGGCACCATAGAGGAAAAAGAAAGCATGTTCAGGGACTAGAAAGCAGATAGGATAGAGCTGATGAGGGTTAGATTGTGGAGCGCTCGAAATGGCATGCTCAGGGCAGACTTATAGCATTGTTGAATGCAAACAGGAAGATTACAGAATGTGACCTCTTTGTGCAAAATTGTTGACTTTCACCATGCCGACATTCCACAGATATTAAGAAGTGCTAACCATGCACGAAACACTGGCAATGCAACGCACAGAAGCCCTGCCGGAGTAAAACAAGCCAATAAAGTGTAGTAAGTTCTCTGATTATGGGAGCGCTGGGCAGGCTGCACCTAACCTGGGAGGAGGGATGGGCAAAGGGAGACTTCCCAGGGGAGGCAGGCTGACCAGATGGACAGTTTTAAATTAAGGTGACCAGATTTTAACATTGGTAAAGCGGGACACCATTGACCGGTGGGGAGGGGGTTCTTGATGAGAAATTGGGTCTATCTCCCGCTGTTCCCTAGCTTGTCGTGTACTCTTTCCAAAAATCGGGACTTTTTCAAAACGCTGCGGGACACGAGACAAATTGTTAAAAATCAGGACTGTCCCGCCAAAAGTGGGACGTCTGGTCACCTTATTTTAAATGAGACAGAAAACAACAGCACTGTCTCGTTTCAAATAGTACATATAGTCAGCCTACGGATGCCTTGAATTTAGCCTGCTGAGACCAGACTGACCATGTGTACCTTTTGAAACAGGACAGTTCTGTTCTTTTTTGTCCCATTTCAAACTGTACGTCTGGTCAGGCTAGAGGGGAGGTGACATTTGAAGCTGGATATCTAAGGGTGAGTCAAGACTACCGGTATTAAGGGGACTGGAACAGAATCCAAACAGAAGCAGAAGCAGGTATGAAGGCCTGGAGACCCCAGGAAGGCACTGGAAGACATCAGCGTGGCTGCGGTAGAAGTGGCCCACGGCGGGATGTAGGCGGGGTGCTCAGGGCCTGGGGTCTATGGTAAGGAGTTTGGGCTTCATCCCAAGAGAAGCCGTTGCTGGACTTTAAGCCGGGCAGTGACATGATACGATTTGTGTTTTTATGTGTATTTGTATCCATGTAATTGACATTTCCCACTTCCCCAGCTCGGTATACAACATACAGTCACCCTTCTTAATATTCAAATCTTAATGCCCAGGAGCCCCCACCCACCCGATCAGAAGGCTCTATCTCCAAGATTCTCTTACCCAGATATTTCTGAAGACCTCCCTCCCTTTCGTCCGCTCTGCTCACTCCACAGCGCCTTGCCAAACCCAGGCATACAGCGCATCCCACATAACCACGTTGACAAACCAGAATGTGCTCTCCGTATTTTTCTTCATGATAATGCAGTGATAAAAGTATATCAGTATATACACTTAGGGGAATATACGTAATCACATAAAAGGCTTTTGGGTCACTTATAAAGAGATCATATTACACATAATTATCTATCCTACTTTTCTTATTCAACAATACTTTCTGGAAATCCATTCTAATCATCTGGCAAAACTCTGATGTTAAAGACTGCCTAACAGTTCATGACATGGAAATAACATGCTTTATTCATTTGTTCCCATGTCTACTGATACGCGATTTACTGATGTTTTTCGCCACTACGAACAGTGCTAACACACACACACACACACACACACACATCTTTGCTGTACAGATGAGTTTATTTCTTTGCAATAGATTTTCAGAGTGGGATTTCCGGGTGAAATAGATACAGTCAATCAACAATGTTTCTAATGTATGCTAAGTGCTTCCTAAGTTGCAGAGTAAGACAATATTGCTATGATTCTCGCCATTAGGTAAGGAGTTACATTTTGGAAAAATGTAGTCATTTATTAGAGCCCTATTTAGATAAACTACATTTTTTTTAAAGACATGGGTTATCGGTAATAACCAAACTAACAACTGTCCTGTCTTTGTTTATACAAAGTCGAAAGGAAATGGGACTTCACTGGAAAACGAAAATAGACAGGACATTTACCTCTTCGGTTCCTCCTCGCTGTTCCAAATCCATTTCCTCAGTGAGGCAGGGACTCAGAAGTCAAAGGCAGTGCTCCCATAAGCAGAGCTCCTGTTTTGTATTTTTTTAGAACTGTTACCAGCTTATTTGTCTATCTGATTTGAAAATCAAAAAGAGGGCTTATTAAAGCATTTTCCCTGTTGTGAAAAAGGAACCGAGTTGTAGCCTTGGAAAGAGATTAATGAATAAGTTCCTGTGTCTGCTGCCTCACCCCTGCCGGCCCAGGGCAGAAGCTGGGGGGTAGGGGGGGAGGCAGGGTAGACATTAGGCAAGTCCTAGTTGAAGGCTCCCCTTAAATTCGGCTGCTCTCCATGAAAACGGAGTCTGCACCTTGTGAAGAGAGGGCAGTCATGCGGAACACACACTTGATGGATTCAGGACTTGAGAGCTCCTAACACCATTCGACCCAAAACATCCGCCCATGACAGACTGCAAACTCCTGACGGCAATGGAATCTTGCAAGTTGGCCGAGGGCCAGGGGCTGGGCGCTGGACACAGCCTGAGCCCAGAATGTGAGAGAGGTTCTGGGAGTGAAGAGGCCCATACACAATTTTAATGAAACGGGAAGCAGGAAGCTCCGTTTGTCTAGGGCTTTGTTCCCTTTTTGTCTGGACGCCTGCGAGCCAAGGGAAGGTGGGGGTGGGGAGGGGTGGGGTGCTGTCCTCCTGGGCTGAGCCCAGTCCCCACCACTCAGAGGAGCTTCGGTCTCTCAGCCATGGCTGCTGCCCCTCTGGGCCTCTCGTTCGCTGTCCGCTCTACATTTTAGTGAGTGCCTGACTCCTAACTTCCTGCCTTTTAAACACATTTTTGGCATTTCTGGTGGGGACATTGTGCAATTCACATTCATACACATTAGCGACATTCGTGGCAGGGTGGTCTGAACTCAGGCTGACTTTACTCAAGTTGGATGTCTGTATAGACAGCCACGGTCGACACAGAATCAGCAGGTAAGTGGACCTGGAGGTCCACTTATTCTACTCAGTGAGTTCAGTCAGGCTGAGAAGGACAAATACCATACGACCTCACTTAAACGTGGACTGTAAAGAACAGAATAAATGAACACACTACACAGAAATAGACTCACAGACAACCAACTGGTGGTTGTTAGAGGTGAGGGGGCAGGGGGATGGGTGAGAAAGGTGACGAGATGAGGAAGGACAGCCGATAGTCACCCAATAGTCACAGGAAAAATAGTAACGGCGGTGAACAAGGCAGGTGGGCTCTGGCATTGGTCTGTGTAGTCTAGTTGGAGAGGTAGACATTAGAGAAGGCGACACGCAAAGCAGTATGTGGTGGCAAAGTCACTATGTCAAGTACAATAAAAGGTCCAGGTGCCATTGGAGACAAGGGACATGGACGGCCACTGTGCATGGGAGGATGCAGCAGGCCAGGAGTCGGGAAAAGGCACCTGAACCAGGAAATGGAGATAAGGAGGCTGCCTGGCCCCGGTCACCGTGGAGACTAATGCATGGAAGCCACCTGAGCCAGCGCCTGATGCATACTGGAGGCGCTGAACAAATACGTGCTGAATCTGACCCCGAATCGCTCCCGGCCTTAGCAATCCAGGGTTTCTTTCTGACTTGGACCCCAGAGAACCCCACCCTTGCAGACGCAGCTTGGCTGGCTGCCCGCACAAGCGGAGGCGAGCTGAAGGTGGACCCCCGCCTGGGCCCCCGCGTGGGCCCGTGACCACAACTTCCCGGCGGTGCTCCCTGCTGTCCGGCCCCTCGGTCAGCAGAGAACCGCCCGCTCCTCCCCACCCACCCAGCCATTCTCATGACAACAACCATCATCCTGAACTAAGTAGATATTTGGAAATCCTTAAACAGAGCAAATCGTCGTGTCACTGGGCTACAATTACAGAGTGTGCACACATCCGTCGCCATATATCAATGGACCAACGCATGTCGCTTCGTGAGCCAGACAAGCAGACACCAAACCTGCGATTTCACGGACGAAACTGAGAGTCCACGAGGGCGAGTGACATGCGAGGGTCTCACGAAATCAGTGCCCAGACATCACTCTGTTCTCCCTCCACCGTGGCTCCCTGTGTGTGTGTCCTGACCCGGAGGAGCCTGGGAGGGTCCACGGGCGGAGAGGGGCCCTCCCACTCAGTTCTCCTCTGTCACGGTCAAGTGCAAACACTGTTTTCGTGCTGTCCTCCTCCCAGCACTGTGTGGGGCCCCCCCGGAGGCACTGGCCTCGTTGATGGTGGTGTTTGAAGGCCTGGAATGGCAGAGATGTGTCACCGAGGAATGAGGGGATTTCCAGCCACTGCTGGAGACTGACCCTGAATCTGCACGGCGGCCGGCCCTGTGGTAATGCAGTTAACCTTTGAAATGTAATCTGATCTGCCGCTGTCTGTCTGGCAGTTGCAGTCGGCCGAGGGGACAGTCGGTCAGGCTCAACTGTCTTCATTACTCCAAGTTCCCAAATAAGAAGCAGCGTCTGAGCTGTCACCGAACCTGTCACTGGTGAAGCCGGTCCCTCGGGTTTCCTGCTCTTTGGGGGCTTTTCTCACTCACTTCCTCCACCCCTGGCTGGGCGCTGAGTGTCTGTGACCCCCAGCAAGGATGTCCCTGACACGCCCTGCCTCCCACCCAGGAGACTCCCACAGGGTTCCCACTGTGGATGCCCTGCCACCCCTGGCTCCTATAAACATCCACTCCCACATGCAAGTCAAGGCACTCGGGCCTTCTGAGGGCTGTGTTCTTTGTTTGGAATGTCCTTCCTCCTCTGGCCACACTCCAACTTGACCTTCAGATCCCAGCTGGACTCTTGCGTCCCCAGCACCCTCCACTAACCTCCTGTGGTTCTGATTCGTAGACCCCAAGGACTTTTGTCATGAGCGTTTCTTTGGCGACCTCCCCATTCTCCACCGCAGCTGCAGCTCCTAGCCCAGTGCCTGGCGTGTGGTAGGCGCTCACAGTACCCAGTGAGTGAATGGGAGGCGTGATCGTACCTCCCTCACCCTTGCCTATCCTTGCGCCCTGACCTCTGCAGCCCGCACGGCCTCACGTTGGAGTCAGCCCAATCAGAATCAGGGTCGCTGCAGCTAGCACCTCTGACCCCTTCCTGGAAATTCTGTCCCCTTCATCGACACCTTTGACATTTAAACTGAAATAGGCTGTGCTTTTCTAGGGTTCTTCCTCTGTGTCTCTTCTTCTGCTGGTCATCGCCGTGATGTGGGAGGGGCGTCTGAAAATACAGTTCATAGGTGTGTATGGGGTCAAGACAGGCGTAGGGTGGCCGTGGGGGTCCTGGGTGCTGGAGAGTTAACTCAGGAAGAGTTTCTGGTGATCACCTACATCCCTTCCAGTCCTTTGAGGAGATAAAGGTGAATAAGTCAGTCCTTGCCCTCCAAGGGCCTAGCTCGAGGGTCAGGAGGTGGAAGACAGACCCCGCACAAAGGGCGATTCAAGAATGCACAGCAATAACAGCATGCACATTTGCTAAGCCCCTACTTGTGTGGGGCACTTTAGTCACCACCTTTCATCTGTGCAACGCCCTACAATTTGTGCATTAGTACCATTTTATAGGCTACGGAATTGAGATGAGGGAGCTGCGCTACAGAGCAGAAGTGTCTGGAATCAGGGTTTGAATCCAGACTATCAAGGAATGACCACAACTTAACCTCCCCAAGAGGTCACTCTGGGGTGGGGGGGAAAGGGGGGGTGACGTCTTTTTTTTTTTTTCTTATAACTTTTTTTTTATATTTATTTTTATTGTTTTGACAGAGAGAGAGAGATACAGAGACAGAGAGAAGGGGGAGGGCCAAGAACAGTTTTCATAGTTGCACATCATTGGTTTTTCCACATAGTTTCATTCCACAGGTGGGCACGGGGCTGCACAGGGCAGGAACTGGGCCGGGGTCTCACCCCGGTGTGAACAGAACTGGGG
Organism: Craseonycteris thonglongyai; assembly: GCA_004027555.1. NCBI lineage: Eukaryota > Metazoa > Chordata > Mammalia > Chiroptera > Craseonycteridae > Craseonycteris > Craseonycteris thonglongyai. The sequence goes on along the minus strand of PVKE010000875.1, from coordinate 61,442 downwards.
GCACTCCCCAGTTCAGCATATGGGTCCGCACGGGCCGGGCCTGGAATTCGATCCTCGGTCCCCAGGGCTGCAAAGTGAGCACTTAACCATAGAGCCATCCTGGCTTCTCCTTTTTTTTTTTTAAGACTTATTTTATTATTTGAGAAAAGGTGAAGGAGAGAGAGAAGGGGGGAAGGCCCAGAGCAGTCTCCACAGTTGTACATCATTAGTTGTGACATGGTTTCATTCCACACAGGTGGATGTTGGAGCACGTGGGGCAGGAACTGAACCAGGGGCCTCCCGCATGGGAGGGGAGAACCTTCGCTGCCATCCCAGCAGTTACCAGTTGTACCGCAGTTCTACACATGGTTTGCAGGGGCCGGGGCTGGGATTTGATCCCTGGACCTCATGGTTGCAAAGCAAGCTCTCAACCTGTTGAGCTAGCCTGACACCCCAGGGGTGACTAATTTTAAGAGTGCCTGAGTGCTTTTTCTTTCAGTCCCTGCCATCTTGAGTTCTCTTCCTTTCTCAGACCCTCAAACTGCAGGGCTAGCAAGATGGGGCTCTCAGCCCCACCCCTCTGGGCTGCTGAGAACACCTGTGTCCAATTTAGCTGGTGACTCAGAAGTCCCATTCCCGAGGGAGGAGACACAGGCCCACACAAGCTGTCGTCTGCTTCTTCCACATCCTAGCAATCAGCCCAAACTTCCAACCCTGTTTTCTGTGATGGAAAAGAAGCAAAGCTGTTCCCAACTTAATCCTTGTACCCACATCCCATCAGCCAGCACGAATCAGCAGGCCGATTCTTAAGTGAGAAACAGGCTCAAAAACACCACTCGTTCAGACGAAGTGGTCAGATTGTCTGTATGTGCGTGTGTGTGTATTTTTAGTGTGCCCATATTAAGAAAAAACCATCTACCTGCAGAGTTTTCATCTTTAATTTCTCCAACCACAGATCACACAAGATGTCAATCAGGTAGGAGGCCATGAGAAGCGCCTGCCCGGGGGTGAGGCCCAGAAGGCGGGGCTTCTCTCGCTCAGCGCCAGGCATCCCCGGTGGGTGCGTGCCTCCGTGGCTGCGGAAAAAAGTTCTCTTTTTTCCATGGAGTAAATATAGCTACCGTGAGAAGCAGGACTTTATTCCAGACCTATTCGGATAGAGACCCTCTTGGTTCAAAACAAACAAACAAAAAACTGATTCTGTTTAACACAAAGAGCAGCTGTGCCGCCTCCTCTGCCCCCCAAAGATCTTGGAGCAATCCGATGTCCTCGGAGTCCACGCAGATGACACGCTCCAGCAAAATCCCACTGTCTTTTGGGAGAGAAAATGTGGCGTGGGGTGGGGGGGCACACTGGCCTGGGACCAGAGGCCCGGCCCGGCCCTCACTCTGGGGCTCCCTCTGTGGACTCCGAGCTGCTTTCCCCATCTGGGCGGGCCAGAGGCCCTGTCCCCTTCCTGTAGCCACCGGGCTCTCATCAAGTGCTTCCTTGAACAGACAGCACAGGGCTCTTTTGAGGTCTCTCTGTGGCATTTCTGGAATGTCCGTCTTGCCCGGTTCTGCTGTTCTTTCTCCTTTGCATGAAGCCAGGGAAATAAAGAGCCCTATTGATACGGGCCCGGGCCATCTTGGGGCTGAGTATGTAGGACTGTTGGCGTTTCAGGGACGACCTGTGAGTTGCCTGGCGCCTCTCCAAGGGAGTGGCATTGGAGCCAGTCCTGCCTCGCCCTTGACAGGAGCTGAGTGCTGCCTCCCAGCCAGGGGTGCCTGCAGCTGTCCCTGGCCGGGCCGGGCACCTCCTGCCTAGCAAAGCCGCAGAGCTGCCCGCTTCTCCTCGTGGGCACTGAGGAGCTCACAGGCTGGCTTTGTGGGGTCAGGACCAGGTCGGCAATGGTGATGCCCCTCCTGAGAATGGTCACAGCCCCCTAGAGCTGACGCATGCTTTCATGTGCAGCAACTCATTCTCTCCTCTCAGCACGCAGAGAGGTAGGTGTTTCTCGCCACATGGTACAAAGGAGCAGTAGCGCCAACACATTCGTTTTGTACAGGTAACAGACTGTTCTAGACAACCGCTTGGGGTGTTTGCCTTCCTGCCACACTCCCTGCTCTTTGAGAACCAGGCCAAACCCACAGCCAAGCTCACACAGGGTGGCCTTTCCCCTCATGCGCTTCAGTTAAGTGGATGAAAGATGGACAGATGGTCTGAGCAGAGCCAGAGAGATGTTCTCTCCCTCGAAGTTTTGATTCTTGATCCAGAAACCCTCCGGGAGGCCCTGGGCTGGAATGCCAGGCTCAGGGCAGCCGCACTTGCTGTAGGCTCGCAGAGCGGTGGGAGCTCATCTCTAGAGCAAACGATGGCACTGTCCGGCCATGCCCCCCGGGCCCCAGAGACACGGTTCGGAGAGCTTCCCTGTTTCTAGTTCCAGCCACTCTTGAGACCTTTTGGTTCCCCAAAGTATCCTTCTATCTTTTTGTAACAGAATGTTCTAGTAGGGCTTACATTTATGTAACACCATGACCTATTAGAATTCAGAAAAAATAAATTTTTTAATGGAAAAGTTCACTAGATGCTATCGGGAGAGACAAAGATGAAAGGTCACTGAGGGGCCAGTCCTGAGTGGCCACTCACACCAGGAACCACAGGCCAGCTTTGACTGGGCAAAACCAGGCCCTCCAGGATAGAGGGACCCAGGAAACTTGGGCAAGGGGGGCCCCTTCTTCCCAATATTTGGCAAGAGAGAGAGAGAGAGACACTGAGGTAATTAATCTAGGCTGTCCTAGCCAAATCCAATGTCAGAGGGCAGCAAGGCCGTGAACCGGCCATCATGTGTGTCAGGAAGACGGAGCTCCGACGTCTAAGAGTCTCCAGGCACCCCAGGGCCGTCAGCCTCTCCGTCCGGGTTAAGGCCGCGAGCCTGGGCTTGGGCAGCCCTTCCAGCATCCTCTTCCCCGAGGTCACAGGCTTTCTGGATGTAGATGAGGAACCGCTGGGCTTCCTCAAGTCAGCACTGCCCTTTGTGACCTACCTGCTTCAAATGCTGAAGCGGAAGCCACTCCACCCCCAGCTCCAATTCCACGTCCCATAACATCGCCTAAGCGACGTGTGGTCTGGGTGAGGCTTTGTCCCTGTGATCAAAAGAACCTTGTCCAAGTCACAAATGGTAGCATGAGGATGACAGATGCTGGACCTGGACCCAGGTGTGTCAGGCTCAAATCCCAGTGACTTAGGTCCAGAGGTCTTTCCACTGCATTTCTCCCATGTGTCCCCAGCTGCTATTCAGTGCACAGCCTCACCTTCCATCTCCAACTCCCACCCACCTCGCCCAGTGCTGCTAAATGGCTCCACTTCCTGTTCTCAAAGGGGGTGCGGCATTATTACCCCTGGGACCTTGGTAGAAATGGAGAACCTCCCACCCCAAGCCTACTGAATCAGAGTCTCATTTCAACAGATTCCCTCGGACCTTCCTGATCCACAGTCATGCCCCCACATCCATCCAGGGCAGCATGGAGGACCAAAGAGACAGCCGCTCCCTATGACAATGGTCCTCAACCCTTCTAACGCCAGGGACCAGTTTCATGGATGACAAAGTTTCTGCAGACTGGGGGTGGGGAGTGGTTTCAGGATGATTCAAGAGCATTACATTTATTGTGCATTTTATTTCTATTATTATTACAGTGTAATATATAATGAAACAATTATACAACTCAGCATAATGCAGAATCAGTGGGAGCCCTGAGCTTGGGTTTTTGACATGAGTCTGCAAGCAATTGATTTATGATGGTCTCTGTGCAGTCACACCTCTCTGCTCATGTGCATCTGTATTTGCAGCCACTCCCCAGTCTAGCCTCACCGCCTCAGCTCCACCTCAGACCATCAGGCATTAGATTCTCATCAGGAGCCACAGCCTAGATCCTCACATGCACAGTTCACAACAGGGTTTGAGCTCCTATGAGCATCTAATGCCGCAGCTGATCTGACAGGAGGCGGAGCTCAGGATGGGAGGAGCTGTAAATACAGATGAAGCTTTGCTCCCTCGCTTGCTGCTCACCTCCTACTAGTGTCCTGCTTGGGAAGCCCTGCCCTATAGGAACCTCACCCTGTCAGAGCTCCCTTTACTTCTTTATAAAACACAGGCGTCTCCTAATTCTGATCTGCGGTAGAAGGTGGTCCAGGGAGGAGGCGATGGGTGGTGACTGCTAATAGGTATGAGATTTCCTGTTGAAGTTGTGAAAGTTTTCTGGAATTAGACAGAGGTGATGGTTATACAACCAAACCCCCATGAACTGAACGCTCTAAAGGGATATGTTTTATAGTATATGAATTGTATCTCAGTAAAACTATTTTTTAAAAGTGGTATAGAAATTAAGAGAAACAATAAACCTCAGTAAAATTAGGTCCAATTCTTTTCCCTAAGACCTATGATTTCTCCACAGGAAGCCTTTGTCTTTGTTCTGTATCTCATGGTTTCTCTTCACGGAGCAGTTAGGAAGCTCAGATCGTGCAGTGGGTGGGAAGTGACCTGCACAGGAAATAAGTGAGCGTCCAAAGCGGGGAACAGGCGGGGGGAGGGGTGCGGAGGGGAAGCTGCCCTCACAGCCACCATCCTAAATGCCTCCCTACCTCTCGGCCCCCTCCCTGCCTGTCTTGCCCCTAACCTCCATATAACAATCTCAGAGGACAGGACTGTTTAAGGAGACCCATGTAAATCTTGCATTTCTTTGCAACGACAACTGTAGGGTATTTGCTTTAAAAGAATATTAGAAAACAAAACCAACAAAACCTTTAGAACAACAAAGGTCTAGTCACCGAGATCCTGGCCACCAAGAGTTGGCTTGGCTTCATGAGGCATCTCTGGCCTCTCTGAGCCCAGGGCCAGCCTTCCCTTGTCCAGGGAACTCCTCTGACCTCCCCCAAGTTGACTTCTGACCCTCCAAGTTGGCTGCTGTCCCCAAGTTCCCCTGGCAGACGCTGAGTAATACCTATTGAATGCGAGGCTGTTGCCCAAGCTTAGAATTATTGGGAAAATAACATTTAAGGAAATGAGAACATTTGGTAAGGAATGAATTCATGGCCTGTGGAAAGCTCCACTCACTTTCTGATTCAGGGGAGCCTGCCTGGTCCCCGGCCTCTCTGGAGAACCGCACGGCCCTTCCTTTGATGCTGGGTCACACGCACTGATGACCCCTTTCACCATGCTTCGTGATGAAGCCACCCAGGAAAGGCTTAGGCAGGGCTCGGGCGTCATCAGTGGAAGGGGGAGGTGGCTGTTTGATGTGTCATGGGTTGAAATGTTCCCCACCCCCTGGTTTTTGTTATTAGTTTGCCTCTTAAGCAGACAGATTTCGTCCAAGATGAACTCTCTGCCCGAGTTTCTGGGTTGAGTGATAAAGCACAAATATTTCCCCTTCCAAGGCCCTCTGAACACTCTGTAATATTTCTATGGCTGTCACTCTCCTATTCACGAAAATAAACTCACTGAACTAAGCTTCCCTTTTTCCCTTTGCTTTTTCAAGCCTTGGGGTGTCTGAAATAGCTGTGTGTGTTGTGGCAGCACATGGTGACATTGTCTGCTGTCATAAATGGTCCTTCCCCAAAATGGTCACATACCATTCATTTGAAATGGGACCCAAAACAATGGTACTGTCCCGTTTCAAACAGTGTGTATGCTCAGTCCAGTCTCGCTGGTCTAAACTCAAGGTGTCAGTAGGCTGACCATACGTGCCATCTGAAATGAGATAGTAGCATTGTTTTCTGTCCCATTTAAAACGAAACATCAGGTCAGTCTACTCCTTGAAGAACATGTGGTCCCATGTGTACATACAGAGAAATCAAGGTCTCCAGTATGTCACTGGGCTTCTCACAGTTCAGTCACTCTGCTCCCTTGATATAGTTTATTCCTAAGTGTGTCCCTTTGTATCAGTGATACTGGGAAGCTCCCTGGAATCTGGCTGGAAGTGTTGGGTTAGCACCTAGCAGCACTGAACACAATGGGAGCACATAGGTGGTCTTCCAACCCGCCAAGGTGTGGCCAAGCCTTGGCGAGAAGATAAGCATTTCCACTCAGGAGACAGGCTCCAGTGGGCTTTGACACGTGTGGGGAGATGAGCCTTGATTAGTGAGGAAGCTGAGTGTGGGAGGGAAGGAGGCGGCCTTGCCTCTCGATCCTTTGAGTCACAGTGTATTTATTACAGCCCAGGAAATGGTTTCACAGAGAAGCAAGGTATATGTCAACCAGCTTGGTTCCTGGGGTTGAAATTTTGTGTCACTCCTGACAACTCGTAAGCCATTATTTGGTTTTCTAACCCATGGCCCCCAAATGCTATTTTCAGAACTAGAGTGGAAAAAGAATTGTTTTTTGGTCTGAAACACAATAAAGAGAATTAGGGTGACGTAGTGAGTTGTTTTTTTTTTTAAACAACTCATTCACTTATCTTCCATTGTGTTTTTTTTTTTATTGAGATATAACTGGCATATAACATTATATTCATTTCAGATATACAACATAATGATTCGCTATATGCATACATGACGAATGATCACCACAATCAATCTAGTGAACACCCATCATTAAAACCTTTTTCTCTTTATAAGAGACTTTTTAGATCTACTCTCTTAGCAGCAGCTTTCACACGTACAATATAGTATTGGTAACTATTGTCACTGTGCTGTATGTCACATGCCCAGGATAGTCTTCTCTGTCTAGGCAGAGACTGTAGTAGGAGATGTGACATCAGAAGCAGGGGTTAGAGTGAGATGAGGGAGGAGCTGCAAGCCAAGGAAGCAGGTGACTTCTAGAAGCTGGAAAAGTCAAGGGAACAGATTCTCCTCTCGGAGCCTTAAGAAGGGAGCAGCCAGGCCGTGTGTGTGCATGTGTGCATGTGTGTGCATACATATGTGCGAGTGTGCACACATGTGTGGGCACGCGTGTGTGTGCGCTCATGCGTGAGAGCACGTGTGTGCAAGTGAAGATGAAGACAGCCACCTCCAAGCCAAGGACAGAGGCCTGGGACAGGTTCTCCCTCCCCAGAGCTCTGAAAAGAAACCAGCCCAGCTCACACCTTGACTTTGGACCTTTGGCCTCCAGAAGACGGTGTCCATCCTGCTTTTCACATTTGATACTCCACTCCGTCTCTCTTCACTGCTTGCAAAACCGGAAAAAACACAAGATGGTGAGTCAGGACACGTGGGTGCAGTCAGGACTGGCTTTGCCCAGGAGGACTGCCAGCCATACCCTGTACTTGCAGCCTCACTGTCACTAAGAAGTCCCGAGCTGGCCAAAGGACCAGATGCCCAGGATCTGGGTTGAGTCGTCCTCCAGCCACAGGTGGCCTGTGTGTCTTTGACAAGTTGTCGACCCTCTCTGGGCTTTAGTTTCCTCAGCTTTAAAATAAGCCTAGTAGGATGGTGGTGCCAGGGGCTGGGGGAGGGGGGAATGGAGAGTTATTGTCGAACAGGGAGAGACTTCTAGTGTCACTAGATGAAAAGAGCTCCGGGGGTAGATGTTGGAGATGGCAGCACACCATCAAGCATGGATTTCATACCTCTGAGCTGTACCTTAAAAATGGTGACCATGGCCAATTTTATGTTTATAGGTGTTTTACTGCAATTTTATAAATTGGGGGAAACTAAGGCTATCCGACTTGGGATCTTATAACTGTTCTGCTTAAGATGTGACATTTTAGGTCATGAAATAAAAATATGCTGCTGCATCCTCATTCTCTGCACAGGTCAGTGGAGAAGCTGATTTCAGTCCTCCCAGTTAGCAGGGCCAGGGATGGTTCTGGCTCATCCTAAAGATCAGAGATTTTTATTTTTGTCTGAGCCTCTGCCGGTTTTGCAGATGGCTATGTGCGAAAATGTGTGTATTGTAGGATCATATGTGTGTGTGTGTGTGTGTGTGTGTGTGCATATTGGGGTTGCATGTAGTAGCTGCTTACCTGGTTTTACTGGGATGCTGTATGGCCAGGGTCACTGAGTCCCGACCAATCTTGGTGAGACTTGACCCAGAGCTCAAAAAAAAAAAGCAACCAACCAACCAAACGAACAAACAGGAAACCCTATGTAAGTCTTCCCTAGCACTAGACCAGGGCTAATGGAAATCTTCACATGCCGAGCATCTGATATGTTCCAAAGGTTTCAGGACTGAACACTGGTTTGGTGGTTCTCTGCCTGGCATCTGGCATTATTAGGCCATAAAAATACAGAGTTTATGGCCCTCTGGTTGGAACAATAAGTTTTACAATATTCACTGTGGCTGAGTGGCTATCAGAAAAAGAAAGCCAACCAACGCCTCTTCTCTGAAGGCCGGCTGTTTACCATGGGCAGTGCCAGCCCTATATGTTAGCTTTTTCATCCCACACCAACCCTGTGAGGTTGGGGTTATGACTGCGACTTCCAGATTTAGCTCAGAGAGGCTTAGGGACTTCACCAAGCTCACACAGCCCACAGAACCTGGTTCAAATTCCTCTGGTTCCTAGTCCAGCCGCTTTTTCTTTCCTTTTCTTTTTCACCGTTGCGTAGTCCATTCTAATGACCGTTCTACTTGTTAAAATTTTATTTCTTAATTCAGTGACACCTTAAGCTCCTATGCCTCTCACACAGGGGAGTTGGATGCTGGCTCTGTGTTGGAACTGCTGGACTCCATACTCTGTGAGAACGGGGACGGGATTCATTGCGTGGTGGGCAAGGGCTGGAGCGTATTTATGAACCCGCTTCATAAATACGGGTTCAGGAGCTGAGCAGCACAGCCTGCAGCACAGTGTGCTGTGCTAGCGCCTGCTTGCTGTAGCTTCCTCTGGTTTCCATTCCGCCTTCTGCAGGGGGCGCGTCTGTAGTGCACACCTGTTGTGCCCCCCAGACACCCCTCCCCTGGCTTGCTTCCCGGGCTGCCGGGAGTTCTGTCCTCAGACAGCCTCAGCCAGCAGCCCTTCCAGGGTTTGTCTTAACTGCAGCGCGCTGGCTGGTCCCTTCTGGGGTGGCTGCAACCAGTGGGGAAGGTCTAATGCAAGCTCGTCCAACCCGTGGCCCGCTGGCCACCAGCGGCCTGGGACGGCTTTGAACGCGGCCCAACACAAATTTGCAAACTTTCTTAAAACATTCTAAGATTTATTTATATATTTTAGCTCATCGGCTATCGTTAGTGCATTTTAGGTGTGGCCCAAGACAATTCTTCTTCCAATGTGGCCCAGGGAAGCCCGAAGGTTGGACACCCCTGCTAAAGGCTTGTTGAGCTCTGTCCGAAAGGGAGACAACTGTGAAGGTCATTGTGGCTCCTGTATTGGGTATGAGGGCAGCAAGGCTGTCTGTCGTGGGGCCTCACCTCCTCCCTCTGCCCAGTCCTGTTCCCTTCCTTTCCCCTCCACCGGGGATGTTCCAGCAACACTCCTTAACAAACATCCTGTCCATAAAGGCTTCTCAGACTCTGCTTCCTGGGAGACCCAGCCTGTACCAGCACCCACCTCCTCCTCCTTCCTCAGGACGGTCCTTCAGAGACTGGAAGGGTGGCCCTGCACCCCGGGGGCACTTCTCCAAGCCGCACGGCCACACTGTCTCTGGCGTGTCTCCGGAGTCTGCGTGTGTCGCCATCTTGGGCATTCTCTCAGGCGCTTATGCAGTCACAGTCCTGGGGGCTAGAGAAGGGGTCTGGTTTTCTGGGGTGATCCCAAGGCCCTGGGACCTTATCACTGCCTATGGTGTCTGTCACTGGAAGGCTTCCCGCACAGACGGGAGCACTGCTCACCACTTCCACAGGAACTAATTTAGTCAGGAAACCCAAGTAGGCCAGGCACCACGTGGCTGGACTTCATCTTTTGCTTTCCAAGTCTCTTCTGCCCCCAGAGGGGACTGAGCTCATCGGGCATCTGTGAAAGACGAAGACTAACTAAATACAGTTGCTGCGCCTCTGAAAAGCAGGTGTCTGCCTGCCTTTGCAGGGTCTTTATTATGTTGAGGAGGATCTGAGATGAAAAAAGTTCATGACCCTTTGGCTCGGCAGGTGGCAGTTGCTTTATTATTATTGAAATTCGAGCCCAAGGAGTGGGGCCTTGGTTAACCGAATTCCTTCAAGAGCAATGCAGCATCCACCCTGCCCTCCACCTCTGCTGAAAGCATGTCCATCACACAGGATTCTTTGGATGCAAGCAACAGAAATAAGCTTGACCTAGTTTAACAACAACAGAAGCCAGAGATGGGCACTTATTTTAAGGTTTTTCACCAAACCTACCTTCAAACATGTTGCCAGGACCCAGGAAGGGATCAGAGGCGTGATCTGGGACCTCTGTCCCTGACTTCTGCATCTGTGAGTCTGTGTGTGTGTTTGCATGTGTGTATGCTTCTGCATGTGTGTACATGTCTTCATGTGTGTGTGTGTGTGTGTGTGTGTGTGTGTGTATACACATCTGCATGTGTGTGTGTGTGTCTTTCCCCAGATCAAGGGCCTCATGGTGGCACATAGCCCATTGTCCATTCCAGGCTTTATTGTATAAGCATTTTAACCATATCAAGATACTAACTGACCTCTTTCTTGGATTCAGTCCTAAATTCCTGGGTGGAATAATTTTATGGGTGGGTTTTAGTTGGATATTAGCTTGTGATGCAATTAGATATGGATACTGGGGAGGACCTTGTTGTCTAAACCTGCTGCCAGGACTCAACCCTGTAGATGTGATCAACAGCCCCAACGTGGGCACGCTCAGCCAGCCTTGGAGATCACATTGTGACAGATTTCATCCGGGCAGCTCAGTTTTCGATCTGACCGAGGCAGTGATGGTTTGGCTGCAGGCTGAAATTGTTAAGCCCCCAGGGCTCCCCTGCATTGCATATGTGGCACCCAGAACCAATCCCAACACGAGAACACTGTTTCTGAGGTCACCTTGGTGCAGACCTGTGAGGCGCAATCCTGCCTTCATGGATCATATATCCCAACAGAGGACTAACAAGAAAGGTAAAAATGCAACAAACTGAAATGTGATCGAGGTCATCTGTGTTTTTTTTTAAATAAATCTTTTTTTAATATATTTTTTTTTATTTATTTATTTTGACAGAGAGAGAGAGAGAGAGAGAGAGAGAGAGATACAGAGACAGAGAGAGAACTGAACCAGGGGAGCTCCCAGTTCAGCACATGGTTCTGCACGGTCTGGGGCCGGGATTCGATCCTCAGTCCCCGGCGCTGCAAAGTGAGCACTTAACCCACTGAGCCATCCCGGCTTCCCCTCATCTGTGTTTTTAATAAGAGAGGCTCTCCGTTGTTGGATGACGTTTATGACCAGGTGTTTTATGTATATGGTATCCTTAAACTGTACAGCAAATTTGCCAGAGATGTGTTGATGTATCCATTTTACAGACCAGAAAACTGATGCTCAAGGAGGATATTAACAAGCCCCAAATCACATCTCTAGTGTGCAGTGAAATTTAGGATCTGATTCCAAGTCTTGTTAGTTCTTGAGCCAGTAGTGTTCCCAAAATGATGTATCGCCTTCTCAGTAACTAATAGATCACACAAGTAACACCTTAGTAATTCATAAACTGTATGATTCAGGAATGCCATTAGAGGCTACGTGATTCCAAAGCAACCGCTGAAGCAGTGAAGCATTCCATCAGTCATCAGCAGCCCAGACTTCAGTCTAGACAGATTCTAGTCATTTACGGGGTGGGAAGGCCTCACCAAATTAATTCGCTGTTCCCGTCTTGCGCTTATTAATTGCGATGACAGTCATCCAGATGGTTGCATTGACTTGGTCCTGGCTGACGGGGCAAAGCCAGAGTGGCCTGGGGACGAAGCAGATGCTCTGCTCACAGGGTCTCTGACTGAGGCAGGGAAACCAGCCTGGCCCAGCCAGTGCTCCATGTGTTTCCTGTACATGAGGGGTTGGGGGTTGGGGGAACAGAGCTGGACCTCGAGCCCAAATTGTGGCTTTTCTCTCTAGTCCTGCCTCTTAATGATGCTGGGACTCGGGCAGAGTCACTCATTGTCGCTGGGCCCCCGCTTTCTCATCTCTAAAATGGTCTCACTCAATCTGACTCGACTCCCTGTTTGTGTTGTATTATAATAATAATGGCTATGAGTGTGTGATAATAAAAGGTACCATCTAATCATCATGGTTAAGTTGACTGGCACTCACACTTTCTTCCTCCTCGCAGATATAAGAGGTCCATCCTCTTATTACCCCCATTTTACGGAGGAGGCCACCGAGAGCCCAAAGGGTGAAATCGTGGGCCCACATCACACGAGCCTGGCCCCAGAGCCCAAGCAGAGCTCTGGGCTACTGGCTCGGATAGAGCGTATCACTGTACAACTGGCATGACAGTCACACACGGCCCTCATCCAGGAAGCCCCCAGGGTGTGTGTGACGTACGCATGATGGGTGCTGGGGTAGGAGACAGACAGACTCTGGGCCTGACAGCCCCACCTGCATCATCATCACCAGGGAAACAAGCGCACCCTCACGTCGCTATGGAAACCATTGCACCTTCACCATGGAGACATCCAACTGGAAGGCGGCTCCTGGAGTGGGGGGAGGTACCTGCAAAGGGAGCGGGGAGGACTTGCCCCCAAGACACTTCCTCGGTGCCTGAGCAGCAGCATCCAGCAGGAGCCGGGCCTGGAAATTCCCGGCATGCTGAGGAATGTGGAGGCATTCCTGGAGCTGGGCAGAAACGCAACGTCAGAGGATGTCCTTGGAGAAACCTGAGTGAGAAGAATTGTTTTCGAAATTTGTTTCCAGCGTGGCCTTTCCTTTATCGTCTGCCATTGTCCAGATCAAAGGAAATGCCCGAGTGCTCGGGTCTCGCATGCTGGGGATCTGCCAGGCCAGGTTCTCTCTGTGTCTCATTTTGCTTCCAACCTGCTGGGTGCCATTGGGTGACTCAGCTACCTCTCCAGGCACCTCTCATGTGCATGGGATGGGCTGTCTCCTTGGCCCTTGGGCTGCCAGATCTCTAGCTCAGCACACATTGTGTTTAAAAGCATGAGGCCCCAACTAAGAGTGCCAGGCTTTTATGTTGCACAACCAGGACATAAGAATGTCTAAGCTGTGTTTCATCCCTGCAGGGAGGAGGGTGTGAAGGCCAGGTGTGCGCCATGAGTTGGACCGCCCCAGCTCCGGTCCTGCCTCCAGGACACGCTCCCTCAGGACAGGTGCTGAACTGTCCAATAAATGACAGTCTGTCCTTCTACCTTCACAACCTGCAGCTAGGTTCAAATCCTGGATTCTCGGAATCCTCAGAGTTCCCTACTGGAATGTGTCGTGTGGAGAAGGCTGCTGCTCTTTCTCCTCGGGAGAAAGTATTGTCTTTGTACCATGGGGGGCTTACATGTGCGTGTGGACACCCCAGCTTCTGTGTCTTAGATCCACCACCACTCCCTTGCAAACAGCCACTTTGGCCACTGCTCAGTCCAGGCCGTGCACACCCGGTGGGTCGGCCTTTGGGAGGATATGTGGGCAGAGGTCTGTGCAAGTTCCATGGCAGGACTGGCACCACAAAAGTGATCCTACACCTGATTCGCCCAGTCTTCTGACTAGCAAATGCCGAAACAGAGTTAGGGGTGCCAGGCATTTGTGGGGAGCAACACCAGCGAAAGGTAAAGGGAGAGGATGTGGTATTGTGCGGGGAAGGTTATCAGACCACAGTGCTGATCTCTAGCCTGTCAGCCTGTGAAAGTTTCCTTTTACTTGTCTTTTTTAAAATATTTATCTTTATTGTTTTTTTCACAGAGAGAGACAGGCAGAGAGAGACAGAGAGAAGGGGGAGGGCCCAGAGCAGTCTCCATAGTTGACATTAGTTTTCCGTATACTTTCACTCCACAGGCGGGCACAGGGCTGCACAGGGCAGGAACTGGGCTGGGAGCCTCCCCCATAGGTCCCGCCAAGAATTGAACTGGGGGCACACCCCAGTTCAGCATGTGGGTCCACATGGGCCGGGATTCGATCCTCAGGCTCCGGGGCTGCAAAGTGAGCGCTTAACCCGCTGAGCCCTCCCGGCTTCCCTGAAAGTTTCCTTTTTCAAGGGATGAAGCTGAACTGGGCGTGGAGAGCCTTGCGTTGCCGTCGGTCTTGGCAAGTTTTGGTGATGAGAGGGGTCCTGCCTGAAGGCAGAGGTAGTCAGTCACCCCCTGGCTGCCTTGGGGAGGGGGGTCTGTCACGGATCACTCACTGCCCTCCTTGCAGCTGACCAGAGCGTTCCTTCTTGGAGGGCTGCCTGGCGAACACGCCTCCATGTCGGCCCACAATAGCTGAGTGGGCCGTGTGGGAAGTGGGAGTCCGTGTTGTGGGGCCCATGTGTGACCTCCATCTCTGCTACTGTACTCGTACCTAACCATTACTCCTTGAACGCATTGCTCACATGGTCCTGAATACAGTGTTCCGCGCTCCTCCTTTCCGGGAGCCTCCATTATTGCACCGCTTGGGTTTTCCAAAGGCCAGCATGTGCTCCCGAGCCATTGGAATAGCGTTATAGTGGCTGGGTTGCCGCATTGCCCCACACAATGCCAGGGACATACTTCTACTAAGAAAGTAGTTTTTGCTTATCTGGAATTCAAGTTTAACTGCATGTCCTGTTTTTATTTGCTCCACCTGGCAACCCTTCTCTTCCTACCAGATGGCCTTGGTGACAGATGTGTCCTCTGAGCCTTGCCATAGAACACGATCCTTGGACAGGGTCTCCAGACCTCACATAGTATGGCCATCCCAGCGTGCCCACTTCCCGCGGGCGCCTTCTCTACCATCTGCGATGGCAGTTCAGCCATGTCATCCTTGCTCGGTATGAGAACATGAATCTATGACGCCATTGCTTGAGACCCTTTCAAAGCCTTGGGAGGGACCTTTTCAAGTCAGAGACTCTAAAATTTCAACTTCATTGCCTTCGTGGTAAACCCGTCTCTGCACTGACTGTGGTCATTTCCATTCTGGGAGGCTCCTGTAACTTGAGGTCCTGCTCTTCCAGGGGAGAGAAGCGCCCCGGGGCTGGCAGTCAAGGTTTTTGAGTTTCTAATGATCACCATAGCAGAGATTAAAAATATATATATATTATTTAAGAGACAATGCTTTAAGTTCCAAATATCTAGGCAGTTTGAGCTTCAAACTTCGAATCCTTGGGACAGTTAGGGGATACGTTTTATGTATGAATGGTATACTTGGAAACAGAGGCATACCTGATTACTCAGCCATTTTTCCAACACCCCAAACTCCTTATTGCTCAACAATTCCACAGGCTGGAGTCAGTGACAAAGGAGGTGGGGGTGGGTGGAGGCAGAGGCAAGATAGAAGAGAAAGAAGTGAGAGGATTAGATAGGTATTGTCACGTGACCCTGATCCTGGGCCATGCCCCCAGGGGACTGCGCACAACAGACATTCCAGATCCATTTTAGAATGTGGCTCCAAAGAGAACTTTAGTCTTTTCTTCCAGAGGGGAGTCCTGAGGTAGCTCATCTCAGAGAGAATGTCCCCCCGTCCACCCGAGAGAGGCGGAATGGGGAAGGCAGCACACTGGTGGGACTGGGTTCACCGCCAGGCTCAGTCACTGCCACCACGGCCACAACGTGGGTGACAGCTAAATGTCACTCACTCAAAGCTTGAAAAAGACCCAGAGAGACCTCCGAGGTGGGACAGACCCTTAGAGGTGGGACAGGAGCTTGTGAATTTGATCTAGTGACAGATACCAGATGAGAACAAGATGCCTGAGAGAGGTCACTGGGGCAGCGCTGATAAGAACAACTGTGCACTGGGCACCCCCAGAGTCATGTGGATCTTCTTCATCCAGACAGGTGAAGCCCCTGCGAGACATGTTTCAGGAGCTGGGTGGTGGCGGGGTCTGGAACTGGCTGCAGAAACCATGAACTGACTGAGATGAAGCACCTGCCACCTGTCAGAAGGGATGCTCCACGTAACAGAGGAACGCTAGCAAAGTTTCACTCTTTTTCCCGTGTAAATAGCAATCCCAGGTCTCACACCCACCACCCGGATTCCAGCAAGCATTACAGGAGACCGTCATCGTCGACATCCTCTGGTGGGGGTCCTGCCCCGGAACCCGGCCACCGCAGATCACAGCCGGATGTTTTTCGTTTCCCACCAGATCTGCTCCGCGCTCTTCTCCCCTGGCTCTCAGCTGTGGGAAGCTGACCTCATGGCCACATACATTGGGCGTAGTTGCCCTTTGGCTTCCAGTGGGTTTGGCCAATGGGAGGCACCAGCAGGAAATGGGAGGGGTGGGAGGAAAGAGCAAGGGGGTACTCAGCCCTTGGGCTTGGCACTGGCTCCTGCCTGGTGGCCCTGTGCTGTGGACACAGCTCTCAGCCGAATTCCAGCACCTGTGCCGCTCTGTGCCCCGTGGGGCCTGTGGCTGGCAGGGGCTTCCCTGCTCTTGTGGGCCCCAGGATGCTGCATGATCCCATCCGATGTCCCTGAACGCTGTGAGCACCTTTGTAAACAGTCCCTTCGTTTATACGCCCATGAATCACCTCTTTAAATAGAGCGCCGTCTGTTTCCTGCTGAGAGCCGGGATGACAGAGCTGTTATTGGTGTGACTTAGTTTGATTTCCTGTGCAACCCTGTGGATTCAGCAATCCTCCCCTGAGCCTCCGTTTCTTCCCCTGGTCAATGAGCAGCATCTCCCAGCTCAGCCTTTCCGAGTTCCGAGAGGCATTGTGAGAATTTGACTTAACACAGGTGAAAATACTCTGGGGTGGAAAAAGTCTGATGGCAAATCTATTATTAGAATTATTTAAAAAAATTCTAGTCATCAGGGTTGTTCCTGCCCATGGATCGCCTCTGACCCCTCCCCCATCTCTCCGGCACCGTGGCAGTGACTCAGTCTTTGGTCTTGGCAAAACCATGGCTCTTTGTCGCAAAGCCCCGTGCTGCTGAAAGATGAGACTTAGTGACCTGGGACAGCACCCAGTTCTCAGCGTTGCTGCCACCACAGGCGGCCACAGTGGGCCCAGGGCTGTGCTGCAGCCCCTTGGAGCTCCTTCCCCGGAGCAGATCCTGGCCTGCCCTCGAGGCCTCCTGCCTGTTTGCTGAGAGTGGAGTAGGAGACCCAGGGCTCCTCCCATGGGAGCAGGAGCCGGGTGGGGCCTGACTCTGAGAGTGGGCGTGAACGCAGGCTGCTCCAAGCCCCCGGGCAGAAAGGAAACCGCTAGTGGAATATGCAAGGCGAGGTGCGCTGGGATTACCCTAGAGCTGAGAGCAGGACAGTGGCCCTCCCAGGGACCATTTTAGTTTGTGCCCATTTCCAAACAGGTGCATGTCCTCCAGGGCCCTCCTGCCCTCCTTCGTCCATCAGGTGTTTCCGTTGTCCCAGCCCATCTTTCCCACCTGTCCTGACAAGGGAGGGGCACCAGGATCAGCAAGTTTTTATTTATTTATTTATTTATTTATTTATTTTGACAGAGGCGAGAGAGAGAGAGAGAGAGAGAGAGAGAGAGAGAGAGAGAGAGAGAGAGAGAGAGAGAGAGAGGTACAGAGACAGAGAGAGAACTGAACTGGGGGAGCTCCCAGCTCAGCATATGGTTCCGCACGGGCTGGGGCCGGGATTCGATCCTTGGTCCCTGGCGCTGCAAAGTGAGCGCCTAACCCACTGAGCCATCCCGGCTTCCCCAGGATCAGCAAGTTTTATCAGTGGCCTCTGAGTGGTTGGAAATCCCAAGTCAATACCCCTACGCTACAGCGACAGCGAGGAGGTCCTGAATCAGTCCAGGTTTGCTGCTTTAAGCACAAACTTGCCTGGAGGGGGTTATTCCAACAGGCTTATTTTCTTCTTTTTTCTCTCTCTGCTTGGAAAGACGTCTAGAGGCAGACAGCCCTGGATCGTTACCGATATTCAACACGGTGTGGCTTTTGCTCTCACCACGAGTTCTGTGGTCTGAGGGGGGCTCACCTCCCTGCATCCACCCATTTGCATCCGAGACAGGAGGAAGAGGGGAAGTCCAAGGGTGAGGGGTTCGCTGAAGCTGCCATTCAGGTCTATTTTCCTTCAGAAGCTGACCCACATTCTCACCCAGGATGGCACCAGCACGTCGGGGCTACACGGGCCTGGGTCTGGGCATCTGCACCCTCCTTGATTATGTGGGAAAGTCGCATCTGATCTCAAACTGTGATCCAGTTGACTTTTTGGACATGATTCAACCCTACCTTGGAAAATGCCTGGATTAACTGTAATCAGACATGTCAAATCCAGAAATGAGGCTGGATTTGGAAAATTGGGTGGGGATTGGAGAGCAGAAGAGAAAGCAGAGAAAATAGGTGGCTCAACAGTGGGACTATGTGAAGGAAGAAGAGGCAGGGACCTCAGCAGGCCCTCTGGCAATCACCGGGCAGCTCAAAGAGGAAGGCTTCTCAGAGCCTCCTCTCCTGAGACCCTCCTCCCTGAGCGTCCCTCTGTTGTGTGGCTCTATGGGATGAGAAACAATGTCTGTGGCCCGTTCTCTGGGCCTTCGCCTCAGGGTTCCTGCCATTGGCTCCAGCTCTGGGAGCAGGAGTGTGAGACAGAGGCCTTCGGAAGCTTCCAGACTTAAACCCACCCGGCGGCCATGAGACAGAATTGCCTATAGAGAATTGTATTATAGCCAAGTGTCGGGGTATATATTTATCTGTGCCTGAGATCCTCATATCCTTTTTAAAGAAAAAGCCACATATTTGGCCAAAAGGCCAAGTGGAAAAAAAATGTACGGTTGAACAAATATTCAGGATGGCTGTTAAGAATGTTTGAAATGATGAACTGTGTGGAGAAGGAATATGCCTGTGGCGAATTGTCAGCAGGCTATATTTGGGGGTCCGAACCCAGGGTCCCTGCCAACTGCATTCACACAGCCCCAGTGTTTTTCATGTCTATTTATAACTATCCACACATTCATACACAAAAAATGCAGTGGACATTTGACTTCGTTTTCAAATGACTAAAATGTTCTAGAATGTATCAGGTTACAGCACGTGACAGCCTTGAGTTCAGCCTGTGATTAGCTTTACTTACTGGAGCAGGGATTAATCAATGAGCAGAAAACAGCGTAATAGGATCCTTTGGGAATTTGAAAGTATGAAAACAACTTTTCCTTTATTTCCTTATAAAAAATCTATTTCATTTCAACAAAACTTTATTGAGCACCAACTAGGCGAACAGCTTACTTGAGACCTAAATTGAGGAAGACTCTATCTCTGAGCCCCAAGAGTTTTCTGGAATAAAATACCTGAAAAGGATGATGGGAACCTCAATGGAACTGCTGACAAAGGCGTTTGGCCCACAGAAGAGGGAGTGAATGTAATGAGCATTTGATTGTCTCTCAGAATCCATTCTGCTCTCTGTGGGGAAGACATATGGTTCCAAGGAGGTAAGTTTTCCCTCCCAGCTGCAGATGTCAAACACATGACCTGGCTTGACCAATCAGTGCACTCCATCCCCCCCGGGGCTCAGTGATTGGCTTGGGGGTGACTCTGCCCTCTAAGCTGGGCCAATCAGAGTGAAGATCAAGCTTTTGGCCAGAAATGCTGAAACAAAGACTTTCCTGTCTTTGTTGGATGTGAAGACCAAACCCCCAGGAGCTGCCCAAAGCTACTTTGTCAGCCTTCAGGTGAGGCTGGCTGCAGCAGGTGAATGAAGAGATGAAAATAAACCAATCCTTACATCACCAGAATATTCCTTACCTAACACCATTTAGAAGCAAGATTTGAGAATTAATTCTGATCTAGTGATAGTGTCATAAGTGAACTATTCATATAATGGTTTCCACTTTGTTTAGCAACTTTAGATCACTGAACAGGAAGGTCACATGGTTTTGCTCTCCAGTTGCATGAAACAAAATTCTGGGGTACGGTCAATAAACCCACAGGATTTCTAGCTGACGATGAGAGCTGGCCGCTTGTGCTTATCCTGGTAGAATTCCAGCAGTGTGTTCCTTGGGCGTTCTTCCCCTTCATTGGGGGCCACCACACTGGCCACGTTGGTAGACAGTGTGGTCAGGAACATCCACGAAGCGGAAGTGGTCCCAGAGTTCAGATAAACTTCTACCTTATATGGGCTGTACAAACCCAATTTGATTAGTTGATACTTTGAGTTGACCGATTCTTCCAATTTCTCAGACTCTAGCAGGAGTAAGAGAACATCTTGGATATTTATAAAATCCAATGACCTCTTTAATCTGTTCCACGTAAAGGGGTAGCTAAATTTCTGGACCCCAGTTTTCCAAGGCTTTCCAGAATGGATGTAGGCCCTCAGCTCCCCCTGCAGGTCTAAGACCTACGTGCCAAGGAATTCCTGGAGGTTCATTGTGAAAATGGATTCTGACAAATGCTAAATCGAATCTCAGGAATGGAACCCTTCAGTTGCTTAGGATTGGCCCACTTTTGTGCTGAGAGCCAGGAAAGCCCTGGCTCTAAGCCTATAAGTACACAAACATGACACAGAAAAACAAAAAACAATGACCCAACCAGAAAGCCCAGGGTCCAGTTAGTACATTCCTTGCACAGAAATGGGACAGCCACTGTGGAAGACAGCTTGGTGGTTTCTTCCAAAGCCAAATATTGGCTTAGCAGCAGTGCTGCTTGGCATTTATCCACAGAAGTTGAAAATGCATGTCCACGTGAAAACCTGTACATGAATGGTTCCAGTGGTTTTATTCATACTTACCCAAACTTGGAAGCAACCAAGCTGTCCTTCAGTGGGTGATAGGTAAACAAACTGTAGTATGCCCATACAATGGAATATTATTCAGCAATAAAAAGAAACAAGCTATCGAGTCACAAAAAGACTTGGAAGGGGGTGGGGGGCTGGAAATGGAAACATACTCTGTGTAATTTTTCTTGTGTGCATGTGATTTTTATTTATTTTATATTAAATTTATTGTGGGGTGACAGTGATTAGTAAAATTACATAGGTTGCAGGTATATAATTTTTCTGTCAACCTAAAACTGCTCAAAAAAATAAAGCCTGTTTTAAAGAAGTCTTTGAAAGTAAAACTGAAGTTCATCACAATTGATTTTAGAATTTTAGGCTCTCTCTCCCCTCTCCTATGCTGCCCAGTGTATTTGATTATTTCTTTTCATATTTACAGTGGCGCAAAGTGGAAATAACGCACACTTCCCATTTCATCTAAAGCATTTTGCTGTTCTCCATAGAGGCATTTATATTTCATTTTATCATATTCAACTCATCTGCTTAAAATGTTGCTGGGAAGAAGGCTATGAGTGTTTTCACTGGATAAGTCATGGTTTTCTGTGTAGGGTCTGTCTCATAATCTCCACGAGACAGGGCGAATCGGTGGGAAAATTCAATTCTCTATTTCGGATCTTCCCACTGTCTTTAGTGGTAATTGCTATTTGCAGAAGGAAGGCCTTCATACCACTGCCAAGTTGTAGCTTCATAAACATAGGCCGAGTGAGCTGTTTTCCATGGGACAGCTCATCGGGCTGGCGTTACCCTCCCTGCCTTGTGAACTCCTAAAGATACCGCTGGGCTGCAGCGGATGTGATAATTCTCACAACTGATTGCCGGTGCTGAGTCCCAAATTAGAAACATGAGTTTGCTCACATAAGAGGTTCCAACTAACTTGACAAATGAATCCTCAAATGCTCCTGGTGAGCCCTCGTTGAAAAAAAGCCAAGTAATTTTTCATTGTCTCGAACAGCTATAGAAGGTTGCCCGTTGGAAAGACAAAGGGGGAAAACTCCAGTGGAATATTTCCTACGGAGGGTAGGAAGAACAAAGTATGAAAAAGGACAAGAAGTTCCACGGCTGAAAAACAGAGATCCCTGATCGAGAAGCCACATTTTTAGCAAAGTGGGCTGTGCTGTTTTATTTTTTTAAAGGAGATGCCAAGAATGATACGCACTTTGCAGCTCGCCTTCTGCATACCAACCCCTCCCCGGGTTTCATTTTATTTTTTCCACCCTTATTTGCCCTTTGCCCCAATTTCCTGAACTCCTTTCTAAAAAAAAAAAAAAAAAAGACTGTGCTGCATATTTTCATAAGTTGTTGGAAGTACAATTTGATACAATGTGAAATGTAAGTAAGTAAAAATGCTACATTTCAAAACATTAATAACTTTCTATATTTGCTGTGACAGATTATTTTAGGTCAGTCTGCTTAAAATATCTCAAATCAAATTCCCTAGTTGAATATAAAAATAAATATTCCAGATTTCTGAAATCAAGGTCTAACCCCAGAATACATGTATGGGTGTTATAGACAAGGGCTGTCCGGACAAAATCCAGCCACAAATGCCTCTATTTTTTCATATTTCATGGCTGGATACTTTCTGGACAGCCCTCGTCAGTAGCTCTCATGAGACACATAGTACAAACTTCCGCTCCAGTCCCAGCAGTTTCCTGTGCATCTCAAACAGCATTATTAGTGAATTGTAAAACCAAACTCAGAAGCCAACTCTCGTGCTGAGTCAGATGGCCTTTTCTACCTGGTCTCAGGACATTGCATGTATTCATACCCATACATACTGATCTGATCAGTGGTAAACGAAGTGGAACTACGTAGTATAGTCACAATTTGATAGTTAATATTTGCCATAATATCTGAAGAGTTGTCCAAAAACTAAGACATTTTTTTGAGGCTACAGCATGAGCCCAGAGAATTCTAGATCCTCAAACTACATAGCCTGGTATGCGGGTCCCTTTTGTCTCCAAAGGGTATCTGGGACTGTGAATTATACTGTCTTGGGTCCAAATCTTGGCTCTCATATTAATGAGCTATGAAGCCCACCGGGCAGGCTGATCACTTACCTTCTTAAGCCACCGGTTTCTCATTTCTAAAGTGAGGAGGATGATACCTAGCTGACAAGATAATGTGAACATTCAACTATTTATAGCTCTTACTCCAATGATTGGCATATGATAAGGGCTCAATAAAAGGAGTTGCTATTATGACTAGATAGTAACTATAACTGATAAAAAGTAGTGTGATTCATCAAAGCAGATGTAGGTGTTGCTTGAAATTGCTACAATTCAATGCCCAAACATGATGTAACGTCTACCTACCACCCGGTTTTTCTTTTTGCACCAAATTAAATCCAGCAGTGCAACTGAGGAAGATGATTCGTTAAAAGGACTGTAAATATATTTTCAAAGTGAAATACAAAATGAGAAAGTCTGTCTACAGACAACCACCTTGGCTCATGAGAACATTTTCTACTGAAGCACTCATCAGAGAATCTGAAAGAATTTTGCAAAGTACTGGACACGATGTTCAGCTCCTTCAGGAGCTGACAAGTACTAAGCAATAGATTGCTGTGTTATAAATAGCAAGTCAGTGTCATGATCTTTCCTCTCATTCACCAGATTATATGATTGAATAAGTGATGGTGTGGCAGATGCAAACACATTTTTAAAAGGCTTTTAACTAAGCAACATTTCAGTATTTCTTTTAAGTCTGATTTTCCCATCATGAACACACTTTTATTGATCCTAATATTACCCCAAAGTCAATTGGAAGTTGTTTAAGAACTACCCACGTGTAAAACTATTTTACAAAATGGGAAATCAGTTCAGTGCTTAGCTTCTAAAGTCTGTGAGTGTCAGATTGAGCTCATCTCCCAGTATTTGACTTCCCTCCTCCCATGTGGTCTGTGGTCAGTCAACTCACCAGCTTTTATCCCTTGCTTGGTTTGGGCAGAATCCCGGTGCAAATCCTGTGATTTAGGAAGAGTATTTGAAGGTTTATTTATGTAGGTTTTCTTTGACTTTTTTTAAATGAGTGTTTAAAAATTTTCAGCACATAGATTCTGTACACGTGAAATGCACATCTGTGTATTTCATTGTCTTTGGAGTAAATTGAAAGTGGTAGTATGACTAAAGATTTTGTTTAAGAAATTGAGTTGTTAATGACAATACATAAAATGCACAATAGGTTTTGGCAATTGTATTACACTGGTGTCACCACTAATCAAGACAACACGGAGAGCATTTGTCTCCAGTTTCCAACATCCCTCATACCTCTCTCCCGGCAATGACAAGCCCACGTTCCCTCCCTTACTCCACAGTGTTTTCTCATTTTTGTCCAGGGCTACAGTTTAATACATAGAATTTTCCTTCATCTTAGGACAGATGATCTCACACAATAGTGACAATCTGTAACAACTTATATTGAAAGAATGAGATAGTACTGTCAATGAAAATATCTGTGGCCTTGTTAAAAGATGTTTATTACTTAATGAACTTTAAAAACATTTCCTTGTCAGAGTATAATCAGAGTGATAACATTTTCTTGTCAGAGTATAATCAGAGTGATAACATTTTTTTTTCTATTTTCACCTTTCTGAGCTTGAAAGTTTATTATTCAGATGGAAATTTTTATTTTGAAAGCTTTAATTATGTTTGTAAAGATAGATGAATAGAAATAAAACTAGGAAGAAATGTGGATGATTCTTTGACATGTTTCTGCATTTTCCAAATTTTCTGTTGCCACCATATCTTGTTCTTATAATTAGAATAAAGCAATAACATCAGTTATTATAAAAACGTATATTTTTTTAAGATTTTCATTGTTTTTGACAGAGAGAGAGACAGAGATACAGAGAGAAGGGGGAGGGCCCAGAACAGTCTCCATAGTTGCACATCATTGGTTTTTCCACATAGTTTCACTCCACAGGTGGGTGCGGGGCAGCACAGGGCAGGAACTGGGCCGGGGTCTCGTCCCAGTGAGAGCTGAACTGGGGGCACTCCCCAGTTCAGCATGTAGGTCCGCGCGGGCCGGGGCCAGGATTTGATCCTCGGTCCCGGGGTTGCAAAGTGAGCGCTTAATCCACTGAGCCACCCCAGCTTCCCCTAAAAACATATTTTTAAAAAGATTTTATTTTATTGTTTGAGAGAAGGTGAGGGGGTGGGTAGAGCCCAGAGCAGCCTCCATAGTTGTATGTACATCATTAGGTATGACATAGTTTCATTCCACACAGGTAGATGTGGGGCCATGCAGGGCGGGAACTGAACTTGGGGGTTTCCCGCATGGGAGGCGAGAACCTCTGTGCTGAGGCATCTTGGCAGTTACCAAGTTGCACTGCAGTTCAGCATATGGGTTTGCACGGGCCAGGCTGGATTCAATCCCCAGACCTCGAGGTTGCAAGGCAAGTGCTCAATCCCAGTATTTCCAAAATGTATTTATAATCATGTTAAATCCCTTATATTTACTTTGATCAAAGTGTCAGAAATATATTTTCATTAAAGAGGCCCCGTGATCTATAAGCTCTTATTGTGCCCTGTTGCTCCTCACACGGACATTTTACACTTTGCACTCTTTGTATGGACTGTGACACAATCCTGCGTAAAGATAAGATATATCGTTCTAGATAAGAGAAATTACTGACCACATTTGTTTTACTCACAGGACAGCAATAAGATAAATTCTGTTTCTCAAAGTCTTAATTTATACTCTTTGTAATAATGCACAGTGATCATATAATTTCTTTTTCTTCTTTCTTGGGGAAAAGTAAGCAGAGATGTTCAAAAACAATGTTAATTTAGTGAAATGATCATAACACAGGCTTGGTGACAGACTTACCTGGCCATGAATATTCATAACTCCGACTCAATAATGCTGCTAATCAATCATGCTTCGGTTGGACAGTAAGATGATTGTTGAATTTATTTTTCACTTACATGCATTCCCTATTTGTCAATTCTATAAAATTAATTGCTAAAATACTTTATTGATAACTATGCTGCTAGATAAATCAGCTTAACTGCTTTAGTAGCTACCCTCTGGTTAGAAATACTATAATTAATCTTTGACAATAAAACATTTCTTGATTAAATATTTTAAATAATGAATTATAATTGGTAAAGATTCTATACAATATAAGAACCTTTTTGGAGGGTGGTGCTATAATAAAAGTTTATATGCTCTCTCTCCAGAGTGGAGCTTCTGGCCATTTGTGGCTGTTGAGCACTTGCAATATGACTTCTGTGACTCGGGAATTGAATTTTGCATTTTATTTGATTTTAAACGTAGGTACAATTTAGATTTAAATAGCCACACATGGCTGTGGCTACTGTATTTGATGGTGAAGGTTTATTCAATAAGGTTTAAAATAATAAAAATCTACTTTACTGCATATAAAGTTTTTTTGTCCTGTATAAATTGGAAATTCATATTGCTTTAACTTCCATGTAATTAGCAACCTCTTATTAGCCTAAGACAGCTTGAACCTGACAATTAGGATGAGTTTTCATGTACCGTATTTTGGTGTTGGATGGTCATTTCCTTGTAATGACAGATGCTCCTTCACTTGCCGTGGAGTTATGTCCCGATAAACCATCAGAAGTTGAAAATACCGCAAGTCGAAAAGGCACGGAATACACCTAATGCACCGAGCGTCATAGCCCAGCCTTGCTGCTTTCTGTTGAATGCATATCACTTTCCCATCCTCATAAAGTTGAAAAATTATAACTGGAACCATTGTAAATGGAGGACCATCTCTATTTTATTTATTTATTTTTATTGTTTTTGAGAGAGAGAGACAGAGACAGAGAGAGACAGAGACAGAGAGAGAACTGAACTGGGGGCACTCCCCAGCTCAGCATATGGGTCCACACGGGCCGGGGCCAGGATTCGATCCCAGGTCCCCGGGGCTGCAAAGTGAGCGCTTAGCCCCCTGAGCCATCCCAGCTTCCCCCGTCTGTATTTTAAACACATGGAGTACGGCTTCTCCTTAATTATTGAGAAAGGGACATTCTCCTTTTCAGAATTACACTGAGCCCAAGGTTGCATCATCCGTTTCTCATATTGAGCCTTCTTCCACCATTTCCTTCATGAAATTTGCCCACGTTGTCCTCCATCTTGTCTTACTCTCAGTCCCAGGCACGGGGACAGCTTTTGGGGGAGGCCTGCTTCGTGTCATTATCAGGACGACAGTGTTCCAAGTGTGAAGCAGCAGCGAGCCCCTGCTGCCCTCACCCTGGACCACACCGGAGGGTCCCACTGCTGTGTGTGCCTGCCCCCCTCCCGTCCTCAGAGCCACTTGCGATGGGATGAAGGAAGACAGTCCCAAATCCTCGTTTGCCATCCACACGTGGGCTCCCCTCTCAGGCATAAGGACCCCGGCGTTCAGCGCACCGTCCTGACCGCAGGTGTAGTCAGTGTGGACGGCTCGCCCTCCCCAGAAGCAGGAGCACCGTGTTTGGGGAGATTTCTGAAGGGCAGTCAGCTGAAGATGCCATGCGGGACGAGGGCCCCCAGTCCTCGGGCCTGTGGATGGAGACACCTAAGCGTGGCTGGGCAGCAGGGCCGCGTGTCCACACGTTCACTGGGGCGGAGAAAGCCTGGGCCTGTTGGGAAGCGTCTGCATAGAAAGCCCCTTTCTCTCCCTGGCAGGACGACAAGACATGCCCTTGGGGGTCAGAGCAGTCACAGCAGAGTGAACAAATTAACCACAAAACCAGCTGCAACTTGTCCACCTCTTGGGCATAATGTTCCTTAGAAACCGGGCTTCACAGATGCGCAGATTAAGGACAGCCCTGAGGCGCTTTTAACACACCCCGGAAGGCAGCCGCACTAGCACATCAGGACATGAACAGCAGGTGCGTTACTGTCGCTCACTTTCTTAAAGAGGCCGTGAGCCTGTGCAGCCCCATCTGCTCCCCTGGGAGCTGGAACGCCCTTGGCCCTGGCTGCAGTTTTCATTGTGACAGTCTGTTCGCAGTAGGCCTGACAGCTGATGGGTCGTGGAGGCTGGCACACAGACCAGTCCAGGGTCCGGGAAGAAGGCCCTATGCCAGTTTGATAAACGATTCAACATGACAGCCCCAACTAAAACAGAATTCAGATTGGCCGCATTTCTATTAGATGTTTTTTAATACGGTCATTTTTTTAAAAAACATTTATTTGATTGTTTGAGAGAAGATGAGAGAGAGAGAGAAGGGGGAGGGCCCACAGCAATCTCCATAGTTGTACATCATTAGCTGTGACACAGTTTCATTGCACACAGGTGGATGTGGGGCTGCGTGGGGTGGGAACTGAACTGGAGCCTCCTGCATGGGAGGCGAGAACCTTTGCAACTGAGCCGTCTGGGCTGTTATCAGTTGTGCTGCAGTTCAACGTATGGGTTTGCACAGCCGAGTCTGGGAATTGAACCCTGGACCAAGTGCTCAACCACTGAGCTATCCCACTGTCCCCTCTATTAGATTTTTTTTAGCTTGTCAAATACTTATGTAGTACTTACTATGTGCCAAGCCTTGTACATTAAAAATACTTTTAAAATAAGCATTTAAAACATTAACTCATTTAATCCCCATGTTAACTACCGTATGTATCTGATAACTTTGGCGGACACACAGTAGATACATCTTTTTATGTTCAATCCAGTTCCTTCAGATACTAGAGCCAAACCATGAACCCAAACTAAAACAAGCCACATATGTGTTCCTGAGCAAGGCCAAGCCATTTTTTTTTTATTTGATCAAAGTTTTTTAAAACAAAACACCCCAGTCAGTAACTTCAATATAATCTATACATTTTCTAAAATAGCTGAAGCAGAAAATAAATATGTTGTTTCCTTGCCACTAGCCACTTCCCTCTTCAAACTCCCCAACCCCCATAGTAAGTAGAAGAAAACTGGTATTTACTGAATGCTTATTTTAAGCCAGTTACTGAATTCCAACACCCCCCCTCCCTCCCCTACTGAACACTTTAAAGGGTGATAAACCTGGTCCAGGGTGGTTAAGGGAAGGACTTACAGGTGTTTGCTAGTAGGTGGAAGATACAGGGTTTAAGCCCTATTATTCCACCCTGTTGTGAGTGGGCATGTTCAGAACTTACAAACGTGCACCGTGTACTTGTTGCCAACGTGAAGGAATGAATGAGCAGACTCCGGTCCCTCTGATTCTAAGTTCATCTTTCCCTAGCTCTCCCTGCAGCCATCTTTCTCAAGTACAAATCAGACTGTCCTGCTGACTGATAAATAACAACAACCCTGTCTTAGACTTGAGAGGGATGGGAGAGACCTAAATGTTCCATCACAATGTTTTCAAACTGCAGTCTTTATTTTTTTTAAATAAGAAAATGAAGTGGAGAAAATAGAGGAATGTACGCAAGGTAGCAGGGTCAGTGTTGTTTTGGGAGGTATTTGCGGATGTGCCGGCCAACATGTCACCTGTCTTCCTGCCTGTAGGTTGTAGACAAAGCTTTGAAAGCCACTGTTTCCGCATCTCGTGTCCCTCACGGGACTCCTCTCGGACTCCTCTTTGCCATTGCACAAACTGTTTCCTCATCTGGAATGTTCTTCCCCTTTCTCTGCCTGGGGACGTCTAGTTATCCTTCAAGTCCTACTTTAAAGGCTGTCACTCACTTATCCTCACAGCTTCCCCTGTTGGGCATTTGGTCCTACGGTGTGACTGTTACTTGCTTGCTGGTCTGCTCCACTGCTACAGTTAAAGGCAGGAAATACCCTAAAAACATGGATATTTTTGTTTTTCAGCGGAGCTGGGTCTATGCAGAGGACTCTGAAATGTCCCCTATTTTACAGATCCCTGCCTGCACTTAATCTTAAATACAGTGATGCCTTGCAATTCGAACTTAATCTGTTCCATTCGAGTTCCAAAACGTTCGAGTTTCAAGACAAGAGTAGGCGTTCGGATAAAGCTACGGGGTCGTACAGTCGATATGTCCCATGCGAAGAACATGTTGGCATTCGGATTCCAAAGCAGTGTTCGGATTCCAAAGCAGCGTTCGGATTCCGAGGCAAAATTTGCTTGATTTTTGGTTTGGATTCCAAGTTGTTCAAGTTTTGGGGTGTTTGGATTCCAAGGTATCACTTTGTATATTACTTAATAGGTCTTATCGTTTCCAATGATTGTCACATTCACCTCTTGAAAAGCAACACAATCCCTATATGACTAATGCTTAAAAACAACAAAAAGTTGGGAGACAACTGATGCCCACTGAGTGTGATGCTTAGATTCGTTTTGAACGGCGTGAAGACGACGTCACACGCCGGTGATGTCACACATCTTCGCTTTCCCTGCTTCTGACAGTGGTGCCACGCCACTTACACTGGGAATGCCACCAGCAGATTTCAGAAGATCCACACAGTTTCCGGTGTAAAGAAACTGTGATGCACCAAAAAGAGGCTTATTCATCCCTGGAGGACTGAAGTAGAACAAAAACAGTAGTAAAACATACACTGTGGGGTCTCTCTTTAGAAATAAGTCGCCCAAGGCAGCAGCGGACCCTGAAAGGAAACAAGCCCCCTACACTCTGGCTAAATCTGAAAATGCCCACCCTCCCCCACCCAACAATTTTGCTTATAGCCTTTATTTTTCCATTGCAATAGCTGCCTTTGGAACAAGCCTGTCCAACCCTTGGCCCGTGGGCTGCATGTGGCCCAGGAAGACTTTGAATGAGGTCCAACACAAATTCGTAAACTTCCTTAAAACATTATGAGATTTTGTTGCAATTTTTTTCTTTTTTTTTTGGCTCATCGGCTATTGTTAGTGGTAGTGTATTTTATGTGTGGCCCAAGACAATTCTTCTTTCAATGTGGCCCAGGGAAGCGAAAAGGTCCGACACCCCAGCATATGGGTCCGCACAGGCCGGGGCCAGGATTCGATCCTCGGTCCCCAGGGCTTCAAAGTGAGCGCTTAACCCGATGAGCCATCCCGGCTTCCCCTCCAACACCCCCGTTTTAGAATAAATTCAAGAAGCGAGCCGAGTAAACGGAGTTACTGATCTGATGCACAGGGGTGGTTTTCTTCTCTCGCCTACGCAGTACCTATGCTTCACGGCCGCAATGCTACAAAAATGCTGGCCCGCGCTCGCCAGCCCTGACGGCATAGCCGCTTCATTTACGAGCACCGGGGTTCTGTGCTGGGGCACGTTCAGCCGAGAGACCAGAGGGCTGCGTTCTTGGCCCCACATTTCCAGGGCAGTGTAAACAGTCCAAGTTGCCACCTTTGTAGACACTACTCCCGGGTTTCAAAAAGACTGTAAGGGTTTGCATGCTCTCACTAGTCTCAGGCTGTAAAGAGAGGAATGTAAGGCAACCTTGGAGATGACGGAGCCACAAACCACTGAAGCAAATCTTGTCCTAATTACAGTGAAGGAGAAAGGAGGCAAGGGACGTGAGGGTTCCCAGTGAGGCTGGTCTGTGTTTATGTGGCTCAAACCATGTTGCAAAACACGCCACCTGAATGCACATCTCGAAGGAACGGTCCTTATCCCAGTCATCAGCTTGTGCTGAGGTTCATCTTGGACTGGGGAATCAATCAGGATCCTAGACTAGAACTACATTTAACCTCCAGATGAGATGACTTACCGGATGTCACAGTCAGTCAGGGGCAGAGCTGGGGTGGCCCGTGGTAGGAAGGCATGTGGGGGTGTATATCCTCAGACCCATGCTCACCCTCTAGTTTCTGATCTGTCACGCTGGGGCTGGCTGCGAACCACACGTCCCATTGTCCCCTGCTAACTGGTTGGGTTCTGACAAGGAGGCAGTGGTAGAATGGAAGGCAGGAGGAGGTAAGAGGGGCTTTCCTCCTTTTTCTAGCTCCTGCCAGTGAACCCTCAGCAGGAGGGCAGCGGTGGCTCCCTTTTGGTATAGCCACAGTGTCCCTGCACTGCCCTGGTGACTGCACTCCCCTTAGTGGTACACACCCTAGTGTGTATGTCACACCCCAGAGAGTCGAGCACCAGCCACATGGTGGGTACCTCCTTCCCACCAGGAAGCATCTCCTTCAGAGATGCGGGAACCTGTATTCGGAGCTCCTGGGTTATGGTGACCCCACTTTATCCTTAGGGGGGTGGCTGCTTCCCAAATGACCAGTGACTAGAGCCTCAAGGTCCCCTTATTACTGATACCTTCTTATGGTAACTCACCTCCGTTGTAATACCCACCATGCTTTCCTTACTGGACCCTGAAGGATACTTGATATCAAGAGTGGGTTTAGGGGAAGCCGGGATGGCTCAGCGGGTTAAGCGCTCACTTCGCAGCCCCTGAGCCCGAGGATCAAATCCCGGCTCCAGCCTAGGCGGACCCATGTGCTGAACTGGGGTGTACCCCCAGTTCAGTTCTTGCCGGGGCCTATGCGGGAGGCTCCCGGCCCAGTTCCTGCTCTGAGCAGCCCCATGCCCACCTGTGGAGTGAAACTATATGGAAAACTAATGCTGTCAACTATGGAGACTGCTCTGGGCCCTCCCCCTTCTCTCTGTCTCCCTCTTTCAAAAAAAAAAAACAATAAAAATATATCTTTAAGAGAGAGGGTTTGTCTGTCACCTTCGGCACACCTGTCTTACTAGAACATTTAAGGTACATGCTACTTCCTGATCACCAGGTTCAATGTCATGAATCAAAGTTATGTTCTGAGAGGTGTCAAGACTAGGGTGACCAGATGTCCCGCTTTTGGCGGGACAGTCCTGATTTTTTTTTTTTAAACTAACATTGAACTTTTTTTATTTTTATTTTTGACGAGAGAGAGAGAGAGAGAGAGAGAGACAGAGACAGAGACAGAGACAGAGACAGAGAGAGAACTGAACTGAGGGAACTCCCCAGTTCAGCACATGGGTCCGCAAGGGCTGGGGCCAGGATTCGATCCTTGGTCCCCGGCGCTGCAAAGTGAGCACTTAACCCACTGAGCCATCCCGGCTTCCCCAACAGTCTTGATTTTTAACAATTTGTCCTGAGTCCCGCAGCATTTTTAAAATGTCCCGATTTTTGGAAAGAATGCACAAGCTAGGGAACGGCGGGAGATAGACCCAATTTTTAATCAAGAACCCCCTCCCCCCCGGTCAATGGTGTCCCGCTTTACCAATGTTAAAATCTGTTCACCATAGTTAAGACATCCAAGGTCTCTTTCTGCAGACTAGATAACGGCAACAACAGAATATCTGACATAGCTGGGATATCAAGCTGATTTCTTAACAGCTGTAACTTTTTTCCTCCCAATTATTCCAATTAAATTCTAATGTGTAAAAATTATCAATTCCCTTTATCAACAAGAATTGGATCTGAAAATTTGTTGAAAATGCTTTTCTCTAGCTTCTGCTTAATTAAAAGCAAGCGGAGAAATCTGAGTCACTTTAATTCTCCACTAGATGGCAATCATTACACAAATTTGTGTTACACCCCAGGTGCTAGCAGCCAACAAATAAGACTTAAGAGGGCTCCTGTGAGTGCTCACAGTACAGGGGTTCTTCCTCTTCTGCTGAGGTGAGGGACAATCAGGAGTGAGTGCTGGAACTTTCAACAACATGCAGAGTTGGCACAGTCATTTTTTAAAAGGTTTATTTTATTGTTTGAGAGGTGAGGAAGGGAGAAGGGGAGGGCCCAGAGCACTCACAGGGCACTCTTACTAAGCAAAAACATACTGAACACACAGAAGCATGGGAAATATTATAAACCGATGTTGGATGTGGTCCTCACCCTGTGAGCATGTACAGACAGCTGGGAAAACCGAACAGCATTGGAGAGATGATGGCAACTAAATGCTCTGCATTGACTGTGTAGGCAAGTTGGAGTGAAGTGGAAGGTGGGGTTTAAGCCAGGCCCAGAATAGGGATGTAGTTTTGAAAACAGCTGAAGAGAATTTGTGGCAGAAGGATGAGCACAGGCACAGAGATGAAGTGCAATGTTTGAGGCACAGGGACTAGACCAACTTGGTCTGGGCTGGGGAGCTCGTGAATGACAAGCTGGGAAAGCGAGGCTGGGGCTGTCCTATGTCAGGCCTTCCACATCAGACATTCAGATGTCAGTCTGAAGGAAATGAGGCACCAGTGAAGGTTTCTGAATGGGGGGAAGGGACAGGACAGGAGGCAGCAGTGCACACAGATGGACACTGGCCTTCCGGATGGAGCAGGAGGGGGAGATGGGCCGCTAGTTCAGGGCTACGACAGCGGTTGCAAAACATGACACCAGACACCGGAAGGTGGAGTGACAGGAAATATTCCTTTATATAACACATCTACAGTGTACAGAGGACTTTCATTCACACGATCTCATTACACCCTCAGAACAATTTGTAAAGTAGAACATTTCTCACATTTCACCAGTAAGAAATACCTGCTCAGAAGTGATGCTATCACGTTCGGCCATTTTTAGGGAACTACTTTCATTTTTTACGCCCCCCTCATGAGTTCCTTCTTGGGAAAGGCCTTTCTTCTTGATTTCCTGTTAAATGCAGAGGTCTATGGGCCTCTCCTCTTCTCCTGCTATACATTCTCGTCAGATGACCTTATCTGTTCTCATGGTTTTACCCATCACATATAAACTGGCATCCACCAATTCTGTTATGCACAGCCCAGATAGTTCCATTGAGCACCTGACCTACATACACACAACTGCTCAGAATCTCATATTCATCAGCACGTGCACAATGAGGCACTGTTAGTCCTGGCCCAGAGGAAAGCCAGCAGAGACGCGGGGAGGAGGACACTGGGCCTCCGCGGGGGGACAGCGCTGGAAAAGCCGCTGCAGCTCGGGTTACGTGAACCCTAAACTCTCAGCATTATTTTTTAATACTTTGACTTCTGATTCCTATTTTAAATCTTGTCACACATGGTCTTAATTTCAAGCTGCTTCAAATCTTTCTTTGAAAGAAGAGGGGATTAGTATGAAAATCTGAAGGATAGTCACTAGAAGCCTGTATGGCAGACAAGCCAAACATCCATGATTTTACAATTTACTCTCACTCACTCACTGACTTATTCAAACATCCACTGAGCACGTTTTAGGTGCTAGGATGGTGCAAGGCGCTAGGTTCAACAATGATTAAGACAAAGTCCCTCAAGGAGCTCACAGTCTAACGGTAAACTACTGAGTAAACTGAGGCACAGAGTGGTAAGTGACTTACCCAGTGAGGTAGAATTAGCTAGGAACTTGTAAATGGGGGATTAGAGCTGGAGAGAGGGCAGGGTACAGCTAACTTACAAGTAAACTCCTCTGACTGACGAGCCAGGCTGCATACAAAATCTGATGGCAACAAGGTTAAAATAGTTTCCCATTTTCACCACTATTGAATCCATGTCTTGCAATCAATTCAGCCATTACCTGATAGCGTTTCCACACTTGTCCCTACGTGCCAGTGGTCTGCTCAGACAGTGACTGTAGATAGCTTGAAATCCAATACTAGCACTGGGAAGCACACCAAACCCTTTAATTAAATCTATGAACTTTAAATGGATAGCATATTTATGACACTTCTACATGTAGACGTGTGGAAAAAACTCTCCTCTAACCCTCATTCAGAGAATTCTAATAAGTTATAGATACCACAGGAGTTAGAAAACGTCTGTTACTTTCTATATATACATTATTTGGCTGTACAATGGTGCCAAGTTTCACTGAGACATATTTCTTAAGTCCTTTAAGCAGTATACAGATAGATACAAAGACATCATATTTAGATGTGTGTGTGCACCCATCATTATACAACAGCTAGCTGCAGACACAAACCGTGTAAGGCAATTTCTTTGTGATAACGACACACAATCTTTGTAGAAAGAGGCAGAGTCCATGAAGAATTGTCCACTTCAGGCCTGACCGTCTGTTTTAGTGATATTCTTTGTGATGTAGTTATTCCTGTAGGTTGGCTGTCTATTTCACTGACAAAAAGCAGTGAATAATAATAAAAAGTTGTTTTCGAATGTGGAAACCATAGTGATCCAGTGATCTACGTAGTGAACTACTCAAAGACTCTACTGGTCTTAATGCTGCAACTGACTGGGAGTGAGGGAACTTCATGGCAACTTATTGCTCTGAGAATCAAACTTGATGCATAATTCCTCCAGACAGGATGTTCTAAAAACACTCTACACACAAATTCTCAAATTCTATCAGTTGCTCACGTCAAGCAATTCTTCATTTTGTTGCGGAGGACTTCCTTCTGCAAAATTACAAACATGAAAGACATTCTTCTAAGTGAGGGTTTAAAAGGCAACTAGGTAACAGAACACAAAATTCAACTGCTTAGAAAGAAAAATGAAGATCCCTGGTCAAGAACCATATTCTTACGTTAATGGCATAAAGCTAATGATGCTTTGAGTGTCCGAGAATAAAGTGAAACTCAAACAGTACCCGAGAGCCCGTCAAAGAATGCAGACAGCCTTCTTGCAGTGAGCACCTGCAGCCAGTACCACTGCAGGACCAACCGCAGGTCTAAGTGCTCATGTGCATCAAACCAGGTGGAATTTATCAGTTGTTAGAAACAGTCTAGGTCGGGGTGGTGAACCTATGGCAGGTGTGCCCAAAGTGGCACGCAGAGCAATTATTTCGGCATGCGGAATTATTGTTTTTTGTTATAAAAACATCCTATGCCTCTTATAGACATAAAAATAATCGATACCTCTATCTCACTCGATGGGTTGGCACACGAGTCGAGCGAGTATAAACTTTGGCACTCAATCGCCAAAAGGTTTGCCACCCCTGGTCTATGTTATTCTTAATATACCTTGTAGTTTGTGAACTCATGTTTTTGTGGCTAGGAAGAGTAAAACCACCTGAAGGCCATCCTGTGCATTTATTATGCATTTAAAAAACCATTAGCGTCTTACATTTTCCTTGTCTTATCTGGTAGGTTTACCTCCATCAGGGTGTTCCGGGTGTCTGTTTGCAGATGAAGGGTCCCCTGCATTTGCAGGCGCTTTGTTACTGGTGCGATCCTGCTCCACTTCACACAGGTAGACGTCGATGGGCCCCTTGGTGCTCCGGATGTGTACTGTGATGGAGTCCTGGCAGAAGGCATATCAAGCACCAGGACGAACCAGAGAACTGAGTAAGTGCATTGTTTCACTTATTAGAAATGCAAAAGTTTCAAAGGACATTTGTGAAAATTTAAATTCAGGTAGGTTCCTCTTTATTGTGTATTTGAGAAAAGTATGTACTCAGCCTTAGTCACATTAAACCACTGGCTAATTCACGTCTTCAAGGAAGCTACCCACTCACAGAACAATTTCAGAGCCATAATGTGAACAGTTCAGTAGTCAAGGGCCCATCTTTCTCTACCAAGGAGCTGACTGACCCCTTCTAGGAATTGGTACTTGAATGTCAATAATCAGTGTTTTGATGACAGACATCTAAAATCTACAATCCTCTGCAGAACTGATAAGCATGTGTTTAGAATTCCAGACACTGAAGAGGCAGTGAACTAAGTGAACGGGCTATTCTCTCACCCACTTGCAAAAGGGACTATCTCTTTCAAAATATACCTCATGCAAGCTAAAACACTAAAATCCATACTACTGGGTGCTTCTACTGAGAATGATGCTAAATTTTAAAGGAACAGTTCCAGGTACAATTCCTGTGCTGTTTGGACTGAGAGTCTGTGCAGTTAGGCCTGGGCTGGGCTCTAGACACCACCGCTCCCTCCTGGTCACACCTCACTGTGACCTGTAACAGAGTTCAGTGAGATGCAGCCTATCAGATTCCGGGCCCCATGTGCTTCCTGGCACCTCACAGGTGGGCTGGAAAGCTGCATACAGCAGGTGTCAGGCCAGGTCTGGCTTGAATGGTATACACTGTACAACTCAACAGATATTTTTCTAAACAATGAAAGATACCGACAAGCTGCTCCAAAGACTTCATAGTCCACAAAATCAGGGGTTGGCAGACGTCCCTTGTAAAGGCTAAGATAGTAACTGCTTTTGGCTTCGTGGGCCCGACCATCCCTGTCATAGCTACACAACCCTGCCATCAGAAAAAGCAGCCAGAGACAGTATCTAAACTTATGGGCTCATGGCTGTGTCCTAACAGTTTTACAAAAACCAGCAGGTGGATTTGACCCGAAGGCCGGTCTATCCACCCCGGCACCACAGCCCAATTTCTGAGGAGTCTGTGGAGTCGGACCCCACTGAACAGTGTACTCTCGTCTGTAGCTCCCATTCACTTTCCCCGTTGCTGAGAACGGCTGCTCACAGGACCCACATGCCCTGGCTTTTAGATGGGACTCTACGAAGTCTCGGGTGTGACCAGAAAGCTCAGCAAGACTTGTCAATTACAGCCTGAAGCAGCTCGTGGCACAAGGAAAAACTCCAAAACACTAGTCACTGCAGAATGCACTATCACACCCCAAAGTAAGAATGTGCTGAAAGATTAGTGGCTAATGATTAAAAAAAAAAAAAAAAGAGTTCAAAATACCCGTGAAATGACTCAGATTAAATATAAATGTTACTTAGGAGACTTGGAAGGTCTCTAAATCCACATCAACAAGGCACCATCCCCAAGTCACAATCTGAGTGTGCTTGGATTAAAGGCGGCTCCTGAATCAGTGTGTAACACACTTGTCAAGTAACAGCACGGGCTTTCCTGTGGCCAGCGGTCTGCTGGGGAGGAAGGCGGTGGGCGGGGAGTGTGCTCTGCACTCTGAGGGAGGGGAGTCCCTAGAGCAGTGACCACAGGACTCTGAGCACTGGTGGCCCTGTTAGACTGTCAGAACTGGTGATCTGCCCCAAGAATGGCCACATTTCTTGGTTCTGATTCCATCCTCACCAAGTAACCGTCTGATGACAACTATCTTTCAATACAAACTTTCCCGCAAGGGAAAGTATGGTAAGCAGCTGGCAGCTGATATGAACACTGTCATTTACAGTCCATTTTACTTGGCATCCTAAATGTGCAAGTATAGTGTCTTAGCTTATTCATGGGTCTTTCATGAGGCTGGCCAGTTGAACTAATTCCCTGGGGCCTTGGGTGACACCAGATCTTCCTGCTGGAACTTTTAAGACTAAGGCCAATACTTGGTGGTTCCTCTAAGAAGCATTACAGCACAAGGGTGAAGAGCAAACTCTGAAGCCAAAATGTCTGGGTTTGAGTTCAGATTTTGTCTCTGTGTAACCGTGAGGAAGTTAATGAATCTTTCTGTGCTTCAGGCCCCTATTCTCTGAGGATACTAATCATGACCACTTCACTTGCTGGGTTATTCAAGTTAGAACGTGTCCAGTGCCTTGAGCAGTACCCAGGATGCAGCTACACACACGCACAGGAGGGTTAAAGCCACTGAGCCCGCAGTGAAGCGCAGCCTGAGCAGGTGGCCGCCTCCGCTTTAAATCTTCTTAAAGATGCAGGGCACCTACTTCTCTGGGAGCAGGAACATCCAGTCTGGTCTCTGCCGGAGCTTTAACGGCAATAACAATCTGTTCGTGGAAGGCTTGAATGCTATGAATATCTTGATACGTCACGTACGCTAGTGTGAAGATCAGTCAAGGATCTCTATACAGAGCACTGCTCTGGTATCATAGAAATGCAAGGGCAATGTTGGCGCACCTTCCGTTTTTATGGGCCACAAACAAGGGAAGCAGCTGGTGGAAAATGTTTATGTATAATTCTTATTTCACAAACAAGGCTTAAGATTTTACAGAGCTT
This sequence comes from Craseonycteris thonglongyai, assembly GCA_004027555.1. Taxonomy (NCBI): domain Eukaryota; kingdom Metazoa; phylum Chordata; class Mammalia; order Chiroptera; family Craseonycteridae; genus Craseonycteris; species Craseonycteris thonglongyai. The sequence continues at coordinate 22,192 of PVKE010000875.1, read as the reverse complement.
TAAAATACTTATGACTCAATTTAAAGAGTCCCTTTAGACTGTACTATTATGATGACAATTTCTAGAGAAAAATATTAATTGAGTCTGAATCCCTAACACAAACACAGCTCTTAAAGGTGTCAAATCCGCTCAGCCAAGCCCGTTCACTATGCGCTGCTAGCTCTCACTACGAGAACCTCTGAAGAAAAATACTTAGTTTTGGAAAGAACCCCCTAAGATACAAGGCGAAAAAAACTCTGTAAGGACTAGAGACAACCTAGAGAACATGTTTTTCAGGACTATCTCCTACTCGAGGGAATGATTTCCTTCATCTGGAATTCAAGGCCAGCTCACTATCGGAATTTCTGCACGTTTCATTGGGTTTCTGAAGCATTTCTTGTATACTCCGCAGACCTTCTGACTGCATACAGTACTGCTGGTATTTGCTTTCCTTTTAATAACTGTGTTGTGGAAATAGGGGTTCTGACTGATGTAGAGTTTAAATCAATGGGGAACATGGACTAGCTCAGAATCACGGAACCTCACAAAGGGGCCACCAGCAGCAAATGATGCCAGGGAGGGACCCAGAAGAGCAGCTGCAGAGACGAGTGCCCCCGCTGGTGCTAGAGCCTGGGCTTAAGAGCGGTGCTGACACCCGCGACACGAAGCTCTGTGGCTAGGAAGGCAGTTTAAGAGCCACTCCAGTGGCCACGCATTCTATTTCAGAAATAAAATCTAGTTAACAAATTAGGGAAAACGGGAATTTCACAAAAGCCAACAAATATTTTACTACCTTCATTGTATTCAGAGTACAGAAAAGAAAGAGAATGCTCCACCAATTTAATTTTAAATGCAAAGGTAAACTTTGGTACATTACTGCACCACTTAGGTCATGATGCAGCATTGAACTTGAACAAGAGCCATGTCAAGAAGATAAGGCTATGATGTTATGTGAGCATGTTTGAGGCTAAACTACTAGATCTTTACTTAAACTTACAAAGGACTAAATTTGTTTCTTAAATATATTAATTAAATCCCCAAGCTGACTCTACTGTTTAAAGTAACCGCTTTGGAAATTGTTTTAAAGGGTACAGAGTTAAAGGATATCTTTCATTTTCTTTGTCATCTGTTAACTCAAACAACTGCTGAGCACAATCCTTAATTAACTCGTCCAGCGCGTCTTCCATCGCCGATAAGTCAGAGAGTTCCTCCTGCAGCTTCTTCTGTTGGGGCACTGCTCCGAAATTGCTGAGATCAGATCCTCTTTAAAAGCATTAAAGAAAAAGATCACCATCAGTAACATGTAGTAGACGACAGAACAAAACAGGCTAGGTTACTGGAACATCTCCATATGTTGATACGAGCTGTTTCTCACCATGACACAGACTAGGGACTTCGACTTCATCACGCCTGCTCTCCCAGTATCCTAGATAACCATTATTTTTCCTGTACATAAACTGGTTTTTGTCCCCTTACACAGGGACTTTTCAAACACCCACACCCATAACCCTAGGGAAATCTATGAGAAGCTTAATGGGGCATAATTAAATGGTGAAAGCACAACGAAATGATCACTGAACTAAGAGTTCAATGTTAACTGCTGGGTTAAGCCCCCGCTCTACTACTTGCAGCATGACTTTTGACAAGTTACAGGTCATAGAATCCTTTTCTAACAAGAAGTCACATCTTACTTTGTCTTATACTGTTAAAACATTTCTAGTATCTAGTTTAAGCACGGTATTGTCACTTAATGAGAAGTGGGGGAAAAAGCCATGAAAAGTATGAAACCAACTCACATCCACCGAATATGGTTCTTAGATTTCTTTTCAACCAGCTCGATTCCATCTAAGACATTGGTGATGTCATATACTCTTCGTTTTCGTACCCCCAGTTTTGTTGCAACCTTGTTTAAGTCAAGGATACCCCCAGGAGCATTTCTGACAAGATCCATAAATTTTCGAGTTAAATAAACCAGCGATACATCAAAACGAGGTCTCTTCACTTTCAGAGCTTCTGGAAAACAAAACAAACACATTTATAAAATTTCAAATTGCATTTCTTTCTCAGCTCATCAAAAAAAAATCATTAATTTCCTCATGATTAGTAAGCACAAACACCTACAGAAATTCTACACACTGACCAAGTCATAGTTAAGTTTTATGAAACAGCTCTCTCAAGCTGGGTAAAAGTTTTTTAGCCTATCCCAGGTAAGCAGAGACTTTAGACTTAAAAGAACATTTGAATTATGCAACCAGTGTTCCCTGAACATGTGACTTTTTAGAGGCTGGCTGCATCTTATCAGACACAAGGTAGAGAGTTTGCATCTGTACCCACACCACTGTCAGGAATAGGATCAGAAATAATTTTTAAAATTAAATCTCATTTCATCTAAAAATTCTTTATAAAGCAAAGGGAGAAACTATTTTTTTTTTTTTTTAATGTTTCAGATGCTTTTATACATGTCATAGTATAACTGTCTGATGAAGTTTTTCAAAGAGCTTACACTAGTCTTCCATTCGGACAATTATATATCTCAAGGAAAAGTGGTAAATCTATTTTTTTTAAATATTCACTACTCTATATGTATTAACCCATAAACAAGTGAAGGGGAAAAATCTCTTTTAATTCACTTACCCACCCAATATGAGGACTTGGGTTTTTCATACACATCCTGCCCCCTCCACACACATACATATATGTGTGTGTCAATATGTATATATAGTTTCTAAAAACAAAAATAGGAACATACTATTTTTTAACATGCTGCTTTTAACGCAACACTGTGAACATCTCGACTTGTCAGCAAATGTATTTCTACTAGAAATGTCAGGTACAACATGAGGGCTAGGGTTAGCACTGCTATATAACCGATACATAGGAAGTTGTTAAGAGTAGATCCTGGGAAAGCTGGGGTGGCTCAGCGGGTTAAGCGCTCGCTTTGAAGCCCCGAGGACCGAGGATCGAATCCCGGATCCCGCCCAGGCGGACCCACATGCTGAACTGGGGTGTGCTTCCCGAATGTGGTGAGGCCCCCAGTTCAGTTCAAGCATTTTCATCACAAGGAGAAATTTTTTTTTCATTTTATCTATATGAAATGATGGATGTTAACTAAACCTGTTGTGGTGATCATTTTACAATATAGTTAACTCAAAACTATCATGCTGTATACCTAAACCTTATACAGTGATATATGTTAATTTCTCAATAAAACTGGAAAAATGGTTTATTTTTCTTAATGGATGCATAATATTTAACTGTATGCAATATTTACTAACTTACCCCAATAGTGGAAATTCAGGTTAATCTACAATTTTGCACACTTCAAGAAATCTCCTTGTAGCTACATTTTTGTATGCATCATTAATTATTTCCTTTAGCTAATTCCAAGATGTGGAATTGCTGAGTAAAAGGGCATTTTTAAAGGAGCTCTGATATGTAATGCTAGCCTGTGATCCAGGTTGTGGATTCTATTACCAACTTTATGCAGTGCATCAGGGCCTCATCTCATGACTTGTCAGAGAAAATATTATCATTCTTTTCATCTTTCTCAATTTGACACCCAAAAGGAAAGTTCTTATGGTTTGGTGTACAGATGAAATAACTTTACAAATAACTTAACTGTCCTACTGTGCAGTATATGATTTCTCTTTTTCTCTACCTCTATAGCATACCACAGTTGGTATGTTTCAAAAGAAATGCTCATTCTATCTTCAGTCAGAAACGCCCTTCTTCAGAACCTCTGCAATGTCATGTTCAGTTTAAAGACTACTGGTGGTTATACCAAGAATAAAAGTATGTGTTTTATAACGTAAATGTCTTCTTTGTGGAGAGCATTCCTATACTTAAGATTAAACAGCATTAAATACAAATTACATTTTTAAATTGGAGGTAGAAGAAACTCGTAATTTTACAACATACCTTGGAAGATTATAAATGAGAAATTCTAACTTTAAAAAGCACATATTTATTTAATCACTAAATATGTTAACAAGACATGGTCTTATAAGCTTAGGATAAGTATATTCCTATCGTGTTTGTCATTTTATAAAGACCAGATATTAACTGAACACCTACAACATGATCATTGCTGAAAGGATATAATGATTAAAAAGGTCTTCAAACTTAGGTGTTCCACGGACTACTAAGAAACTCTATTACAATACCCTGAAATAAGTGCTAAGAGAGGTTATTCAAAGTCACTTGAGAAGGTGAAATAGAACCTTAACTGGAGTGAGAAACTAGGAAGGCATCCTACCAGAAGAATGCTGGGAACACAGAATAGAAAGATGAACAGGTGTTCTCCATTCTGATGGAGGGCAGGGGCTTAAGTGAGGCAGAAGGAACGACACGTCAAGTGGCAGCAGTATTTCAGAACACAGTGTATTTGGGGAGTCCTGTAGGACAGCTGTAGCAGAGTGCTGGAGGAGGCTGCTACGTGAAGCAAGAAGCAACCTTGTCTTACTGTCTGTCCACTCCCGACTGCCTAGTTTCTTTTAAGGTATGAGGTGGCTTCTAAATTTAACACAAGTAAGTAAAACCAAATAAATGGGGAGTCCGGGTTTTCTCTTTAGGTAACAGCATCACTGAGAATTCCAGATTGAGAAATACCATTCACCCACTTCTGTATAAGAAGTCACACTGGCAGCAGCTGGGAAGAGGCTGGGAGCGAACCACCCACTCAGGAGGCTGTGCCACTACTTGTGCTTGCGGGAATGAGAACCTAAAGTAGAAGCTGCAGTCTAAGACAGTGGTTAAGACTGTGGGCTCAAGTTAGAGAGGTGTGGGGTCAAACCCGGACCGAGCAAGTTACTTAACCACAGGGCTCAGGCATTGTACAAGCTCAATGTCAGACATTATGTTAAGTCAGTGGCAGGGGACAGGTGGAGGAACCTTTCAAAGGTAAAACTTGGGGACCAACTACAGGTGAGACTTGTGGCAGGGGCTGAGGAAAAATGAAGGGCTGATAGTAAGATTTATATACAGGCACATGTGTACTATGTATTCAATGAGGTGAGGACCAAATTAAGAATGAGTTAGGGGCAGGGCAATCTATCACAACTATTTCTAGGACAGGGAACCAGAGCAGCTGGCACTCCATCTCCTTAAACTGGCTGAACACTGACCCACAGCACGAGTCAAAGGAAAGAGCAAAGCAAATCAGAGGAAATCAGGAGGGCAAAAGACTGTCCTCCTTTTTGCTGTCCAGTTGTCTTCAATTCTGAGAAGAGCTACAAGTAATTGCCCTCACAGAATTCTGGGGAAATACTCATGTCCTTCAACAGAGACCATTCCATTTGAAAAATAACGTTTCCAGAGCAATGGGGATAAATGCATTTGTGCACATTATTCAGCCACAATCTCAGGAAATTCTAAGCTTTACATTTTAGCGTAACAAATAATACATTTTAAGTTTCTCATTAACTTGTGCACATTTAAAAGAAATCATTTAATCATTCAAACTACTGTTAATTTAACAAAGGAAGTTCAAACTACAAAATCTAAAACTTATTCAGGAATTAACTTACTTCTCATGGATACATATTGTACATTATCTTCTAAATTAATTCTTATTTTTGATGGCTGGAAAAAAGAAGATACAGAAATTTAATTTAGTAATTTAAAAACAGCAATGCAAATGAACAAAATTTTACTGGGCAATATATAGGGTGTTTTTTCATGATGGGTAGTAATTTGGGTGTGAGAAAACCAATCCTTCCAAATTATGTTTAATCTAAGAGTAATCACATCTGACAATGTTCATAGATTTAAATTTTGAAAGTAGTTAACGAGAGAAGGGGGAGGAAATGGTGAGGGATAGAGAAAATATGAATATGAAGATTTATTACTGAATAGAAATTAATTTATCAGGCCGTATCAGGTACAGAAAATAAAAATAAAAACATGATTAGGATGCTGTCCCTGACTCTGGAAAGTTCAGTAGAGCTGTGAGATATGTCTAAGTAAATGCTCATGTCTTGATATTTAAGTATAAGCAGCTCCAAAAAATTTGCTCACAAACTTACATTATAGTTAATGTAAAAGGAGTAGCATTTCTCACGATGGAAAATAATGCATGCTATATAACTAGAAACTTGGCATTTAGGTTAATTAAAAGCTTCTTTTAAATTCCTAAAACCAGGAAATTAGTAGCAGCTCCACTATCAATGCTCACCATTTTGTCAGCTATTTAGAGACTATTAAAGTTTACATAAACTTTTTGTAAATGTTTAGAAATTGTTTTTGCAAAAAATAAATAAAACCTTTAAAGTTGTGTAAACAGAAACCTGTATTAGCCTCATGCTAACTACTGCAGCAGTTCTTGAATGAAAATAATCCATCCTCAACACAATGACCTGAAACACATAAACAAATATCCTAAATTGTACATATATTAAGGTCTGTTTATGAGTTTTCTCTTCAGTCCACCATCTGTTACTTATGTGTCTGTAGCATACTACTTTAATTACTGTAAGGCGAGAACACACTGTACTATTGTTAGTGCAGCCCCAAGAATGCACGCAGAAAGGGGTCATACAGCACAGGTGCTTGTTGCAAACAGACTTCTGTTCTTGATTGAGATCAGCAGGGCCAAGTCCTACATGCACAACGCTCCCTGGTTTCTGAACTGGCTGCCTCACTATCTGCTCTCCACATAGGCTGGAAGGGCACCTTTTCTGCTCTGTCACCCCTGCCCCCTAGTCTCCTTATCTAGACTGTTGCCATTCACAGGTTGGCACAGGGATAACACCTCAGTGAGGCATAACAACATGAGAATCATGACTTTCTTTTCCCTGTACTCCCTGCTATAAATGCACCTGTAGTAACATGAGAAGTAGAATTTTCTTTTTCTTTTTAAAGATTTATTTTTATTGTTTTTGACAGAGAGAGAGACAGAGACAGAGAGAAGGAGAAGGGCCCAGAGCAGTCTCCATAGTTGCACATCATTGGTTTTTCCACATAGTTTCATTCCACTAGTGGTCTTGAGGCTGCACAGGGCAGGAACTGGGCCAGGGTCTCACCCCGGTGAGAACCAAACTGGGGCACTCCCCAGTTCAGCATTATGGGTCCACACGGGCTGGGGCTGGGACTTGATCCTTGGTCCCCGGGGCTGCAAAGTGAGCACTCAACCCACTGAGCCACCCCAGCTTCCCCAAGAAGTAGGACTTTCTTATCCTTGTATTCTTTTTTTTTTTTTAATTTTACCTTCCTCAAACAGCCTATTTTTTTTTTTAAATATATTTTTATTTATTTATTTATTTTTGACAGTGAGAGAGAGAGATACAGAGACAGAGAGAGAACTAAACTGGGGGAGCTCCCAGTTCAGCATATGGTTCCGCACGGGCCGGGGCCGGGATTCGATCCCTGGTCCTCAGCGCTGCAAAGTGAGCGCTTAACCCACTGAGCCATCCCGGCTTCCCCTATCCTTGTATTCTTAATCACAGTTGTAATAACATGAGAAGCATGACTTTCTTCTTTTCACTGTACTCACTTGTGTAAATGCAACTACATTACATATTGGCTATACTGAGAAGACCTAGGGGCAAACAGACGACGACAGCATCCATTCATTTTGTTTTTCTGTGAATATGAAAGCATTACCTCAATCTTGAAGGAATCACAATAGCATCATGGTCACTCAGGGGCGGACATCCCAGTAAGTGTAGATACTATGGGTCTACAATTCTGGACATTTCCAAGCTGCCCACAGCAATGACACAATAACCTCCTTTATATTCAAAGTAGTTCTTGGCTGAAGAGTGGGTTCCAGATGACCAAGTATGATCCCAACCCTCATCTGCAACATGTGAGGGCCATACGGAAAGTATCCAGCCACATTATATGAAAAATAGAGACATTTGTGGCTGGATTTTTTCCGGAACTGCCTCATATGACACGCATAGCGACATAACTTTATTGCCTATGTTCCAAGCTATTGTAAAAATTAAATGACAAATTTTGTAAATTGTAAAATCCTATGTGAACACATATTATTGTTTTCCTTTGGAACCAGAATAGTGCCTGGCATTTTCAGGCACTTGGTAAATATTTGTTAAACTCATGTATGGAGATTGAAATAGTTTCTAATAACATGTCATAGATGACATCAACTGATAAATAACTTAGCACCATGAAACAATGAGCATTTATAGACACAGGGTGAAGACACCCTCTTGGGTACACCATGAATAAGGATCACTGAAAGAGTATCAAGCCTCATCTTCTGCTTCAAATGCAACACTTATCATCTGGAGAGATCAAGCCTGAAGCCCTCCCCCCTCCCCCCAGCAAGCCCTTCCAGCTACTAGAACTTTGGTGAGCTGCATTCAACAGGAAGGTGAGCTTTTCTGGGAACTGAGGGGACTAGATAGAACCTCTCCTTTTGAAGTGACTTTAAAATCACAATAGGGAAGCTGGGATGGCTCAGTGGGTTAAGCACTTGCTTTGCAGCCCCAGAGACCAAGGATCGCCCAGGAAGACCCATATGCTGAGCTGGGCTGTGCCCCCCGTTCAGTTCTTGCCGGGGCCTATGTGGGAGGCTCCCAGCCTAGTTCCTGCCCTGCGCAGCCCCGCGCCCACCTGTGGAGTGAAACTATATGGAAAACTGATGCTGTCAACTATGGAGACTGCCCTGGGCCCTCCCCCTTCTGTCTGTCTGACTGACTGTCTGTCTGTCTCTGTCAAAAACAATAAAAATAAATCTTTAAAATCAGAATAAATGTCTCCTTTTCCTATTTAGAAAATAAGTGCAGTTTACTGCTACGTTCTTTTAATTTTACACATAAACAGTTTCCAATATGAAAATACAAATACTGTTCTTGGAGTTATTTTTAAACAGAACTTGTGTCTAATCATAATTATATAGAAATGTATTATATATGATGATTAGTATTTAATAATATTTTCTCACGTAGTAAATTTCAAAGTACAGAACTTGGGGGTCAGGTTAGGACTGTAATCTGCGAGTTATCTCGGGATAAACACCACAGCTGTAAACACAATTGACGAGTATTCTCAGGGCCAACAGGAAAAGGGTTAAAAAAAAAAAAGGTACATGAAATGCCACTGTGCACTTGGGATTTCTATTTGATTCTATGAGCATGAAGTCTGTTGCTTTGAGGCTCATACTATCCGAGATTAGGCCTTTTCAAAGTGGCTCCTGTGCAGCGCACTTACTTTGGACCTTTTCAGCATCTTGAGCTCTGGCACCCTGCCCCTGTGGGGGGCAGCAGGTTACTTCCAGGTAATGTCCAGGGGATGCCAAGGAAGAGCCCAGCAGTAGTCACACCTCAAGACTGGGCTAGCGAAGCAACTTGCCCTTCAAGCCTCCTATCTCTCCCGTTTGTTCAGATATAGTACACAGCCTCTGTGCATCTTAGCTGGGAATTGAGTGGAGAAGCCAGAGGCCTCCAAACTGGAAATCACTAAGGAAGAGATGTCTCAGTGCACACAGCTCTCTAGGAACCAGAAGCTCCCAAGGGGCAGGTCAGGACACTCCAAGCTGTTTTATTCCTGTTCCAAGTCCCGCATCTAAAGGCTTATATTTGTAAATTTGAGATCTCAAAGAAGAAAGGAGAGACTAAAAAGTGAGTTTTAGGGACTAAAATCTTAAGCATTGCCTTCATATTGGTTAAAAAGTTCTCTTTGTACCAACTGCCTGTTTTGGGGAATAATATCCCTTTAAGAGCCCTTTGAAAATACCAAGGGTGTCACAAAAAAGCCAGCCATTGTCAATCCAGTTACATGGCTGGATACTTTTCGAATAGTCTTCATATACCTTTCTCCAAGGTGTCCGCATTCTCCTCACCCACTCAAATTTTCCTTATTTTTCAATGTGCAAACTAAGTTCTACCTACAATCAATACTATTTTCTCCCTTCTCAAAATTCCAGTTCTCAAGCCATTTACTTAATGGGAACATCATGCAGCCAGATCCATAACTAATCTTTGCATAGCAATACACTTATATGTATTTAATTATTAAACACTTCCAATCATTAGCCCATTAAAAAACATAGAGATAGGTATGTGAATCACCATTTTATAAGCAGGAATATAAACACAGTCAAACATTTACTGAGCACCCACTTCATCCAATGACCATTTATCAAATTTTTTCATGAGAGGCACCAAATGGACAGGGGTTGTACCTATGAAATGGACAGTCACTGAATTCAGGGACTTCAGAGCCACACACTGAAAAGAGCAGGTAAGTGAGCACAGGGTGTTTGGGGAGCACAAAAGGAGTGCCTAACCCAGTGTTGAGAGGTCAGGAAAGGCCTCAGATAAGCAACCTATAAATCCAGACCAGAAGAACCATGGGATATAACAAGAAAAGTGTGTTAACAAGAAAAAAAAAAAAAGGCTGTTTTTGGAAGGGGGAATGTGCCTATGAAGGGCTCCAAAAGAGTATGGAAATATGAAAAATGCAGCAACAACTATAAGCAGTTCAGGACAGATAAGCCTGGGGCCTACTGGAGAAGTTTTGAATCTAGCCTGACAGCACTAGGGAAACACAATACATCCTTTAAGCCAAATGAAATGATCATGAATATGCTTTAAAAAGACTATCATGGTTAGTTACCATGTGGAGAATATACAGAAAAGTTGGGGGAAAACTAGCAGAAAAACTGGCTAGGAAGGCACTACAACAATCTGAAAGACAGGTGATGGTTAGAAGTGGCAAGTTCTGGTGACTAATTTTAATTGGAGTGGAAAGATGGAGGGAGTCAGTTTGGAAAAGGGAAAAGGCAAGAATGATGCCTTGGTAGGAGCTCAGGCAATATGGTGGGTGCGTTACCATTTATTACAATTGGAAATAGCAAAGTTGTTGCCTGCTTAGATAAGAAGATAATGAATTCAATTTTGATATCTGAGTTTCATATCTAAGTAGAAAGATCTAGTAGACAGCTGGAAAGCTCTGAGTTGGATTTACAGATTTGGCAGTTATTACAACATAGTAACTGAAACTACCACAGTGAATAAGAATATGTAAGACTTTAAGGGATGTTTGTATCTTCCCACATGAAATGCAAAATTAAGTTTTTTTCCCTTAATGAGAGCTCAGAGCTTTTATCAGATTCTCAGGGATTAAATAAATGACTTAGCAGAAGTCATTATTAGAATGGTGGTGAGTGACATCTCACATGGAAGACTGTGTACAGAAGGCAGAAGAGAACCCTGAATAAAAAACACCTACAAGTAATGGGAAAAGGAAGAGATGGCACAGGAGAGGCCAGATGAGAAAGAAGAGAGTATCTGGCATATGTGGTGTCAGAGAAGCCATGAAACAGCAAAAGTGTCCAACAAAAGTGAGTGGTCAGTAATGTTAAAACTACAGAGATAAGGAGTGGAACATCTGCTGGAACTGACAATGTTGTTGGCAACCTTGGTTAGAACAGTCTTAGAGCTGTGCTCAGTCCCCTGGCAGTGGGTTGAAGTAATAACAAGAGGTGAGCAAGTGGACAAGGTGAATGCAAATACCGTATTTTCCGGCGTATAAGACGAACCCCTAATTTTACAGTTAAAACATAGGTTTAGGCCTATATTCGCTGTATAAGACGACCCCCCACTTCCGAGGCTGTAGTCTTATACAGTGAATATAGGTCTAAACCTATGTTTTAACTGTAAAATTAGGGGGTCGTCTTATACGCCCAGTCGTCTTATACGCCGGAAAATACGGTAATTTTTTCAAAACCTGTGGCTGTAAAGGGGAAAAGATGCAGTAGATGGAAGGACATAAGGAATTAGGGGAGGGATCCTTTAATATGGGGATGGATTCAGGATGCAATTTAAGCAGTCAAGAATTTATCATCAGGAGTCAGACACTGTGAGATTAAATCCAGGCTTTTCTACATACTATCTAACCATGGGCAAGCCACTTAATTAACATCTCCAAGTGTATTTTGGCAACTATAAGACAAGAATAACAACCACTTAGGTCTGCTGTGAGTGATTAAATGAGATAATATCATTAACTATTTCTGAGCAATGAGTCCCCATGGGGACTGGGCATACTGGCTTCAGTAAAGTGTGTAGCACCGGTCATGGGAAGAAACCAAGAGGGAAGTCGAAAATATAGGGGAGAAATGGAAACGGATGGATTCAATCAGTGGCCGAGAACCAAGGAGAATATATCGCATCTGAGAGTCGATCAAGAATAGAGGAAATGAAGCTTTTGCAGGAAGGGAGCCCTATCCCACGTCCATTCCTCTCTGTGCAACAGGACTCGCTGAATGGGGAGCTGTAGGGAGGGAACCGTGAGGTGTGGACAAGAGTCTCAACGGCTACAGTTAAACAGGAGAATGGGAAAGGAGGCCGAAGAGGGGGGAAAAAAAAATAAAAAATAAAAATAGCTAGCAGAAGTTTGCCGAGATTTTCTAACGCAAAGTTGCGCAACTTTTCTCCGTCCAACAGTGCTCTGTCCCAAGAAGGCGGGCACGGAGTTTAGGTGAATGAACGACCCGTTTGGTTTACAGTATAAAACGGGCACGTGCACGGGCGGAGGAGGCAGAACGGCGCGGGGACAGCGGGCTGACCCGCCCCGGGGCGCCGCAGCCCCCGGGGCGCCGAGGATGCGGGCGGCCCCCGGGACTTACCAGCAGGCCGTCCACGTTGATGGGGTCCCGGCACCGGCGGCGCACCGTCTCGTCTGCCGGGTCCACGAGCAAGCTGGGCAGTTTCCGCGCCGGCCGCTGCTGACTCATGCTGCCCGGCCGGCCGCCCCCGGCCTCGCACCGCCGGAGCGCTCCCGCCTTCTGCGAACAGGCTCGCACGCCGCTCCCAACACTCTGGTTCCCGAAGCCAAGAGCCGGGGCTGGCGGGGCCTGCTCGGAGGTGCCCTTGGCTAGGCCGGACGGCAGGCGATCGCGCCGCTGCCCACCGGTCCTGGCAAGTACGGCGCGGACCGGAGGAGCGCAGGGAGACCCACGAGTCTCAAAGCGCCGTGCCCACCATCTTTACGCATGCGCAGTGCGCCGCCCCCAGTGCGCATGCCCGCCGCAGCACGCGCGCGCCCACGCGCTAGTCCTCTCCGTGAGGCTGGCGCCCGCAAAACCCCGGAACATGGAGTCCACGGAGTGGATGGCGAAGGAAAAGGAAGACCTGGAGCCGGAATCCAAGGATGGGAACGGCACGGAAAAAACACAAAACTAAAAAAAACGGCGGCCCCTAGAACCGCAGTTGTTCCCCGGAATTCTTGAGACTAACGACACTAGTAGCTGAAAGTTCTGAATGGATGGAGCTGCTCATTTATTCTTTCTTTTTTAATTTTAATTTTAATTTTATTATTTTTGACAGAAAGAGAGAGAACTGAACTGGGGGAGCGCCCCAGTTCAGCATGTGGGTCCGCCTGGGCCGGAGCCGGGACTCGATCCTCGGTCCTCGGGGCCGCAAAGCGAGCGCTTAACCCGCTGAGCCGTCCCAGCTTTCCCTGCTCATTTATTCTTGAGCTTTCTTTCTCTCCTCTCTATTTTTTACCCCCTTTCTTTCTTTTATTTGACGAATGAATGATTGGTTACCTGTTGTGTCAGACACCATGGTGGGCACAGGAGATATTTATTTGAAGTTGGCACAGACTCAATCTCAGATCCCAGTGGAGGAGACAGTCAAACAGAACATTGAAAGCTGGCCCCAGAGGTGTGTTTTCACATCCCTCCTTCTAAGTGTGTAAGACTTTAAGCAAGTTACATAATGGCTCTGTGCCTCAGTTTCCCCATTTGATAAATGGGAATAATGACACTTCCTTCGTAAGGTTGTTGTGAGGATGAAATGAATCAATACATTTGTTTAGAACAGGAACCAGCACACGTTTGAAACCGAAAGGCAATGGAATGTGGCAAGTACCGGTGGTGGGCCGCAACTGAGCCAGGTAATTGGAGCAGAGGTTTCAGGTGGGGACGGACAGTCTTCTAGGGAAAGACAGCTCCCTACTAGACCGTAAACTTCCTGCGGTCAGAGGCTCTCTCATCTTTGTACCTCCAGCATCTAGCACAAATAGTAAGAGCTCAGTACATGTCTGCTAAGTGAACGGCTTGAAATAAAGGGTAATGTAGGAGAAGTCTAGAAGATTAGATTTTGTGGTGGATAGGAGAATTTCCCAGAGTGGTTAAAGGAGGCCCTTACCCACCAGAGTCCCTGAGAAGACAGTTCTGGAGACCAGGAATGGCTGGTTTTAATAAGTAAGGCGTTGATTCAGCATCTGCTAAATGTTCTGCATACAGTTTCTCACGTAAATCTTACACCAAAACTGAAAGATAGGTGTTGTTCTGTTCAATTTCCAGATGGGGAAAATGAAGAGGAGCAAGATTGCAAAAATTACCCGAGGTCTTGGTTAGACAGTGGTAGAAACAAGATGTGACTAACAGCTGATGAATTAACTTGGTATGCTGATCCTTGAGAAGATTATTGAAAGATGAACAGATAATCTGCAGCCAGAAATGAGGTCAGGTGAGTCCAGAGGGTGGTGGTGGCAGGCACTCCAGGCTGAAGACAGTGTGAGCACAGCTGTGGAGAGTCGGACAATGACACCTTGCTCCAGGCACTTAGAGTACTTGTGACTTGGCAGGAAGCTGAGGGAGTTCATGCTCTGGGAAGCCAAGGTCCCCTGCTGAGAGTAAGGGGCGTTGGTAGAATTGGATATTTGGGAGACATTAGCAGGCACTCAGTAAACATTTATAGAGGGACAGGTGGGGAACAATAGAGAAGACTGACTTGGGAAACGTAATAGGATAGCAAGGTCACGTTGGACCTTTCCTCAGTGTCTCTAATGTACTCATCCACCTCTGAGAGCTGGAGGAAGAAGAGGCATGGGTAAACGTTGGCAGAGGAGAAATGGTGGCAGCCAGGGCTGTTCCCCAGTTTTCTGTATGTAGTAGTTGGGGGGTCATAGACCCTGACAGCAGGAAGAGGTCCTGGGGATCTTAGCAAAAGCCTCTCACTTCACAGGGGAGGGAACCAAGGCCAGAGAGGTTAAGTGATTTGTCTAAGATCAAAAAGGTGGTTTCTAGCAGAGCTGGTCTTTTCCTTTCCAGAGCAGTACACTTTTCAGGAAATTGAGGTGAGGTGCCAGGGGCCACGCTTGCGGGAGAGGAGGGCTGAGGAGGCGGAGGGTTGCTGAAAGAGGAGTGTGGCGTGGGACAAGGAGCCAGCAAACGGACTGGAGCGAGTCCCGCATCAACCCTCATGTGGCCAGCAACTTAATCTTTAGGACCCTCAGACCCTATATTTGTAAACCGAGAGTAAACATACCTGCAAACCTGTTGTATTAGAGCTACACAAGCCATCTTCAGTGCTAACACAAGCTTCACATTCCACAGGGGCTGTTTATAATCAAGTCTCAAAGCTCCCTGACTAAAAGTGGTTGTAAAACGACATCAAATGGAACAAAGAGCTGAGCAGTTCACTCTTTGTTCGGTGTGTGTGTGTGTGTGTGTGTTGTCCAGAACTTGGTAAGTTTACAGGGAGTTCCTAGTGTGATGCTCGCCCACAAAACTTTTCACAGATCCAGGCGCATGGCTTCAGTCTCCACTTAGCAACAGAATTTGCCTCCTGCATCAGAAAGGAAATTTAAAAAGTATGCTTGCAGTCAAATGCATCCACAAGGGCAAACCCCGTCCGTGAATGCCTGTCAAAAAAAAAAAAAAAAGAGGAGTTACTGGTATATGCCTCAGTGATCCCCAATGAGAAAGTCACAAAAGGAAGGGATGGGCGTTGGGGGTGGAGTGGGGGTGGGAGGGCCGTGGGCTGGTCAGCGCCAGCTCCAGAAAGGCTTTTCAGCACTTCCTTCCTGCCCATTCCCCTTGTACCACGACTTCCCTCATTGTCCTTGCTCCTGGACTATTATAACAGCTTTCTAATTCATTTCCTGTCTTTCATCTCTCCAACTACACTATCACTATAAATGAAACAGCTGCCTTTTTCTTTTTCTTTTCTTTTTTTATTTTTGGCCGGGAGGGGTTACTGTTGACCTCACATTGCCAGAGAAATCTTTCTAAAGCACAGATCTGATCTCATCGCTCCTCTCCTAAAATCTGTCAGTGTAGTTTGTATTCTCCTCCCCTGTACCCTGGGCACCTGCCTGCATGGCTGTCTCCCCCATCCCACTTCTGGCCAGCAGGAGCTCCTAAGCACCTGATCATGGGCTGTTGCTTAAATCGCTGTCTCTGGTCCAGTCCCATTAATACTCACTAAATCCCTCACAAGCGTCCCCTCGCTGCTGAGTCTTCTCACATGTTTTCTTTGCCTAGAACATTATTCCTGTGATGCTTCCTCTAGAAAAAGCCTCATCCTCATCCTCATCTTAGACTTCCTTCCCTTAGGAAGTCTTCCTTGAACTCTCAGTGAGGCAGCACCTCAGCCTCCTCCCCATGTTGTCTGATAAGCCCCTAGACTGATGCCCCTAATAACATTATTAATAGGTACGTTACATTACAGATAACCAAGTCGCATTTGAAAAAAAAAACCCACACATCTCTACTATGCTGACTTTGCAGTGTAAAATCTAGAGCAAAACATGACAACACAATATACCGTAGACTCTCTGTTCATTGGAACTTAAGCCACCAGCACTCAAGAGAGTCTATTTCTATTTATCCGCCATCTACCAATCCCTATGGGTGCCTGTTAACTGAGAGTTTACAGTATAAAGATAACATTTTGTGAAATCTTCTAAGCATTCCTTACAATGGATTTTGTTTTAATTCATCATTATCAAATTATTAAGTCTAGCAACTTCTGTTTTTCCTCCTGCTTGAATTTTATGCTGAATGTTACTCATTTTCTTAGTATTTCTTAAATATTGTAGGACTAAATTAGTTTTATTTTGGACAACCCATGCTCTATAGACAGCACTGGGATTTCTCAGAAGTTAATTGATATGGAACATACTTCAGGAAAACTCGCCCATACATTGTCAGGTATTCGACACTTCATCTTACACAAACCTGCAGGGTTTAAATTTAATTTGTTACAGATTTTACCAAAGCAGAGTTTCATTGGTGATAATTTAGATGAACCATTTAAATTTTTCTTTGGCATTTTCTGTATGTATTAAAAATTAATTTGCATTAATTGTGTAAAAAAAAAGAAATACATTCAGCAAACTTGAAATCTTTTGTTTTGCTAGGTAGTTACATATAATTTATATAATGGAAAAAATAAACTATAATACCCTCCCCTAAAAGAAAAGAAAGTTGCTGAATATTCAACAATAACATGGGTGTCAGACATAAGATTCCAAAAAATTTTAAATAGCATTAGAACTTTGGAAATTTTGGTCAAAGAAAATTAAACAAACAATAACATTTTAATTAATATATATATATATATATTTTTGTATTTTAATTTTTATTTATTTATTTTTTAATTGTTTTTGACAGAGAGAGAGTGAGAGAGAGAGAGATACAGAGACATAGAGAGAACTGAACTGGGGCTCTCCCCAGTTCAGCACATGGGTCCGCACAGGCCGGGGTGGGGTTCGATCTTGGGTCCCCGGCGCTGCAAAGTGAGCGCTCAACCCACTGAGCCACCCTGGCTTCCCCTAATTAATATTTTTGAACAGATACATTTACATAAACAGTGGAAAATCTCCTTCCCATCCTGTCTTTCAATAGTAAATCCTCTTTGGAGGCTACCATTGCATTGATTTTTAAAATGTATCTTTTTAAAAGATTTATTTTATTGTTTTGACAGAGACAGAGAGAGACAGAGAGAAGGGGGAAGGTTCAGAGCAGTCTCCATAGTTGTACATCATCAGTTTTCAACACAGTTAACCGAACTGGGGGCCTCTGCATGGGAAGCGCACTCCAGTTCATCATATGGGTCCGCATGGGCCAGGACTTGACTTCAGTCCTCGGGGCTGCAAAGTGAGCTCTTAACCCGCGGGGCTATTCCAGCTTCCCCTAAATGTGTCTTTGCAGAGATGTTTTATGCACAAGTAATTCTCTATGTCATTCCCCCAACACCAATTTACACACTAATAATCAATCATACCATTTCTTGCCTTTTTAACCTAAAAAACGGTTTTGCATATTATTCCCTTACAGTGTAACAAAAGTCTTTTCGCCTTGTTTTTATGTCTGCACTGTACTGCCCTATGAGAACGCATGAATAACTCATGCTATTCCCCAAACCTGAACACTTAAGCAGTTTTCAATATTTTGCCACCACAAACAGTACCAAATATAGAGCAATCTTGTGTAGACTTCATTTCACACAGGTATGAGTATCCCTGAAAGGTAAGTGGCTAGGAGTAAATTACTGGGCCCGAGCCATAGGCATTGCTGCTTTTAATAGATATTGTTGAATTGTTCTCCTAAGAAGTTGTATCAATTTGCCTTCCCTTTAGCAAGAGCTGAGGGTGTGAGAACTATGACAAAGCAAACAAATTTTCACTTGGTCTTTAAGAAATGCATTTTTTATTCTGTATTAATACATTTTATTTGACAAAAGCATCTTTATTCTTTTGTATAGAAAGAAGCTACCAGCTGCTAGAATAGTAATTTTTCCTTTCTGATGCTATCAAAGGTTTTCCAAGCATTTTGGCTTAGAGTCTGACATGTCAGTGTGACGTGCAGATGACTTTTTGGATCCATTACAATAATCTGAGTATGTTATATATGTTCATAATATATGCCATGTACACTACATACTATTACATTCCTGGATATTCCTTGGAATAAACTCCCAAAAGGTGTTCTTTGCAGAAAAAGAGAAAGAGAATGATGAGGTTGAATGTGATAGATACTGACATCTACAGTGACATTGTGTATATCCTTTGCGTTTTCTTTAGTCTGGTGTAATTTTGTTCTATAAATACCGGTAGAGATTAGGAAGCTGGTCTTTAAATATTGTCATTCAACTGGTCAAGTATTTCTGTACACGTGATGGCAACAGAATGCGTTCTCAAACTTTTGTGTGACTTTCCTGGTTGGGTTAGGGGACCCAGTGCTAAATGGCTAGTGTGTGACCATACTGCAACCATACTTTTAAAGAAAGGTCCGTCAACGTTGAATTCTCATATTCTGTTCTACTTGAATTCTATATAAGCACAATTTAGTTAGTTCACTAGTGTCTTATCGTTAAATGTGCTCTACTTAAATGTTCTTCTTCCATGCTCTGTCCCCATGAACTATCTCAGTTACACCAAGTTTGTTTTGCCTGACTGACTCCCCTCCTGACATCAGCCAAGTGACCTTAGCAGGGCAGTTACAAGCTGGGCCATTATTCGCTCATGTACAGTGTCTTGACTCTCCACCAGGAGGAGTACTTTCCCTCACTAAGGGGTGTCCTAACTTTTTGCTTCCCTGGGCCACATTGGAAGAATTGTCTTGGGCCAACACATAAGATACATTAGCAGTAACAATAACTGATGAGCTACAAACAAACAAAACAAAACAAAACAAACCCTCAAAACACAAAGAAACCTCATTATGTTTTAAGAAAGTTTAAGAATTTGTGTTGGATCGTATGTGCCCGCCGCTGCAGATCAGACAATCTTGCCTAAATAGGGCCTCTGAATTTTGGGTGGTAAATATTCCTAGTGAAATGGAGGAGGGTTGGAGTAGAGGGGTGTACAGTTTCAGTTCAAGGTTTCAGATGAAGAACTCCCAATCTTTAGGCCAGGGGTTTACTATATCAATCAAGGTTGAGTTTATTATCTCTGATCTGAACCACATGCAGAAAAGCACCAAATCCTTCTGCTATGGGTTGAACTGTGTTCCCTATCGTTTTCCTTTCCCAAAGTCATTCATTGAAATCCTAACCTCAGCACCTCGAAACGTGACCTCATCTAGAGGTAATCAAACAAAATGAGGCCATTAAGCTGGGCTCTAGTCCAATATAAGAAAAGGAAATAAGAAAAGGGAAACAATACCCAGAGGGGAGATACTGTGAAGAGACACACAGGAGCCTGGAACAGACTCTTTTCTCCTGGGCCCTCAGATGGAATCAGTCATGTGGACATTTTGATGTTGGACTTCTAGACTCCAGATCTCTGAGAGGATGTGTCTGTTGTTTGAGCCACCCAGTTTGTGGTACTTTATTATGGCAGATCGAGCAAATGAATATACCTACCCATTCACATTTGGGGGAGGATTTATGCAAGCTGGGGTTAAGCATTTACTATGCTAGAGAACATTCTCTCCACAGAAAGTGATAATTCACATGAACTGGGTTATAGTTTTAGAGACATATTATTGTAAGATGTAGGCACTCCTAAGCCATGTAGAAACCTCCTTTTTGTAGAAACAAGTGGTGTTCTGATGATGAATGATTCTACACTGTGTGGCGGACACAAATGGGGGTTTCTACTGGCTTCGTCCCATTTCATTCTGTGGCATTTTAATTGGGCGGCTGTCATGAATACGACTGCAAGAGGAAGCTGTTTGTGCCACGGCAGGAAAGCGAGGAGACTATGCATATATCTACACGTGTGACCACATAAGCAAGTGCATATGCTTATGTGTGAGAGAATAACTCTGTATCTGGGTGTGGCTGTGTGGGAAAGTGTGTGCATGTTACAAAAGGTCTGAGAAGAGTTAGGTCTGGCAGAAACAGAAATATGGGTCCAAGGAGAATGTACGTATGAAGGGGAGAAATGTTTGTGTGACAAGGTATATGTGTGTGTGTGCGTGAGAGAGATATTTGGTGTCTGTGGAAAGAATGTGTGAGACATGCATATATGTGAAAAAGAGCCATCTGTATGTTTAAGCACGAGTGCTGTCTGCATTTAAGGAAGCAGATAAGTATGTAAGGAATACATGTGTGAAGCACATGTGTGGACGTGTAAGGGGGAAATGTGTATGAAGAAATATGCACGTGTGAAGGAGAGAACAATACATGTGTGTGTGTAGGTGTGTGAGGAGAAGTGTAAGTGTGTGATTCTTTGGGAGAATGCTGGCCAAAGAAACAAAGGTGCCCGGGGGCCATGTCTAATTGCCTTCCTGACCCCATGGCCTCTTCGAGAACCCTCTGTGTGCTGAATGGGCTTAGAGATTGACAGCTCCTTTGTAAGCTGCAGGCTGGCTACCAGCGTTTTGTAGTTTGGTCCCATTCTTGCCAACATATTAAACTAGGTTTATTTCCCCTCGTTTAAGAAAATATCTTGAAATTATTTTTTCAAGTTTTGGTTCAAGTTCAGTAAAGACGTATAAAACAAATGGGTCAGGTTCAGTTCAGGAAAAACAAATCTAATCATTTGTATGTGTGTGTGTGTGTGGGGGGGGGGTGTATTTAAATCAATGACTAGAAGCAGACAGAGGATTCCTTAGGTTGGAAAACAATATACAACTTATTTGTTGGATCTCGTTTCTGATCGAATTAATTCTTAATTGGTGGGAGCCTATACATTTCTAAAATTTATTGTAGATTAAAAAAAAAAAGAAAAGAATTAAATGGTTTCCCCAAAGTCATTGTATTAACTAGCTAAGGTGTTAGACATTTTCCTAGTACCGGTAATTTTTCCCTGGCAGTAACATGAAGGTTAAGACAAATTATATTTTTGTATTGATTAAGAGCGATTGTGACTAATTTCCTACATGTGCAAGTCTGGCAAGAGGTTAGGATTGGCTGGCTGGGGGCACACAGGGGCTCTGGATCTTATTCTCTCTAGTTAGCGCAGTTTGAAATATTTCCTAATAAGAAAAGGAAAATGATAGTGCTGCTCATCAGAGGACAGCACATCTGCAGAGTTCCTTCAGGCAACGTTTTTACTGGGGACCCTTGTGCGCTGGTTCTTGCTGGTCTTCTCATTCAATTGTGACGATCTCCCCTGGACTCAAGGACACTGTGAGGCCCAAGGCCACACTGGGGGACGTGGCCAGACTCCATGAGGAGGTTCCTGAAGTCACCGGGCCATCTTTCACTTAGAGCAAACAAACAAACAAACAAACAAACAACACCTCCCCCGCTGTGCCCAGGGCTCCAGACCACTTTAGCCCCATTGGCCTGCGAGCTCAACAAAAGCGAGGTTCTTTGGTCCCCTCATTCATTCACTTGTTCTGACCAGCATGGGGGGCCCAGGAGGAAGTTGGCTGGGTTCCATCCGCAGTTGCCCATGTTTCCAGAATCTTCCAGGCTTGAGCGGGCCACCCACTGACCTCAGTTGCTGGGGACCCCGGTCCTCGCCGACTGGGCCCGTCCTCTGTTCCGGCAGGGGCAGGGGCAGGGGCAGGGGCAGGGGCCGGGGCCGGGGCCGGGGCAGGGGCCGGGGCCGGGGC